>CM033350.1:6037030-6198113 GCA_019395295.1 Osmanthus fragrans | reverse complement strand
AATTTTGTTAGTAATTTCAAAAAGGGATTTAAAAGCCGTAGCCCCCGTTCTAACTGCCAGAGATTCTACTGGGTGTTGCCATGCCCACTCAAACTGCAAGGTTAAAAAATCAACAAACAGCAATTACTGGGGTTCATCTTCAATAAGCAAGAAGATTAGTGAGGCTCAAGGTTTTGTTCTAATTTGATTCTTATATAGTAGGTTTTCTAAGATTAGTTTTCTAGTTTGTTAGTTTTGATTTCTTTCATGTTTGCACATGTCCTCATCTTAGGTGAGTAAGTCTAGTAGAATTACAACTTCAATTGTAATGTGATTTTCTTAATTTTCTTGCTACAACATAGATTTTATGAAATTTATGGTGAGTTTTTTTTCTTATTTATTTGCAAATTATGTTCGTCGCGGGAAGAAGTTTATTCCATTTGCACAAAATAAAGTTTATCCAATAGTTGGAGTTTAACTATTTTTTGTAAATTATTTTTATTTTATGTTGTTTTGAACTCAACAATTAAGGAATTGAATGAATATATTTGCAATTCCATTTTCATTGTTATTTAGTTTGTTCATTTATCGAATTTTAGCATTTTTTAAACTTTTGAGATAAACTTTAATATATTAAATTCCCAAGAAAAGAATAATTAAAATAATAATCATAATTTTTTAAATTTCAATTTACATTAGCGACGGAATAATAATGGAAATCAGTTCTTAATTGACGACAGATTTAATTTGTAGGTATTTGCAACAGAAATATTGTTGTTAGTAATGGTCGTCAAATTTAATTTTTTACGATCATTTCTTTCGTTGCTGAAATGAAAGACAACTAAAATTTGGTTGCTTTCATTATATTTTAACGACAAAAATAGTGATTAACAACCAAACAAGTGGTCATTGAAAATAGAATTGATTGTAAATACAAATTTTTTACGACCAATTATTTAGTTGTTGAAATAATACATTCAACGACCAAACATACTTTTAGTCGTTAAATACATTCGCCAACACCCCTTTGCCAACCAAGGAACGACCAACTGATTTTGGTCGTTGAATATTACTAACAACCAAAAAAGTATATTCTACGACCATTTATATGGTCGTTGAAAGTTATATTTCCTGTAGTGTCAGATTTTCAGACTCTGAGCTGACTGTTTAGCTTGAGAAAAATTGATCCACTTTACACGTCTACCTAATCTTTTAATAAGTACTTAGACAATTGCATGCGAATATTAGCTTATAATTAAGTTAAATAAATATATATCAATAATTCTAGAATGTGTCCAACTTATGAGCATCGCATCAAGTTGGTCCCCAACTTCCATTTATAGCATTTAAATTCTCCACCTTTTAAGGTTCTAATACTTTTGACCACAATGAACAGTAAAAAGTACACGATTCCCAGGGCTTGCCTGCTCGGTGTTGCCCCCGCCACTCCCCTCCCCCTTGAGACGGGGCAATTCAGGAGGACTAGTTGAAGGAAATTTTTTTTTTTTTTTTTATTTTGTCTTTCATTTATTTTCAGTTGAAGTTTGAAGCTTTGCAAAATACAATACTTAGGCCCCAATTCAATTTTTCGAGGACTATAGTTTCCCTACGGTTTCAAATCTCCGCTCATATGTTTCCGTTGGCACATCCCTTGTACCCGGACCTTTTTATGCTCTATTTTCCTTCAAAAATATCTAAAAATATTAGAAAGGAGAATAAGGGGGAAAAAGATTAATTAACTCTTGATCAAATAAATTTCAGAATATATATTTTGTTTAAACAAAATATCAATAAATGGTGCATATTCTAGAAACTTGCATGAACTAGAATTCCCTAGAATGCCTTGTTTGATAAAGAGGATTTGACAACTGTGACGGAGTTAAGGAACAAAAATAAGCTAACACTTTTGTTATTGTCCTACCTAATATTATATACCAAATATGCACTTAAGAATGTTTTTCTACTTTATCAGCTTCTTCTGGTTCAGTGTCTGCCACAGCCTCCTTTGGCAGCTCCTCCTCCTCCCCGGCCTCCACCCCTGACTCAGCATCAACATCGACAGCTTCCACACTACTGCCACTTCTCTTATGAGCAGATTTGATGTGCTGGTAGTTTCCTTTCTCCATGAAAAGCTGCTGGAAATGGTGCTTGCAGTATAGAATTCCATCAAGAGCAGCATATGATGAATGTGTAAGTGGACAGCCACCATGAGCACACTTGAAGCATGACTTGTGGTATGATTCTCCCTCCATTGTCATCTGTTTGGTATGTGCAAATTCAAGGAAAAATGGTTAGAAAATACAATTTGCAGATGAAGGAATTTATCTTTGTCAATTTTATGAGTATGTATTGTTGGTGGGAGGGCACTCGTGCATCTTGTCCGTTACAAGCTATATATAATAGCAGAATAATCATTTTATCTAATGGCTTAAGTTATATGTATCTTGAGTCACGAGTGCGTGATCAAAGTCACAAACCTTCTCAAGTGGGTACACGATTTTTTTACAAGAAGCACATTTATCCTGGGTTCCGGAGAACATGGTCGAGAGCTTGCTCGGTGCCCTTGTCTGCATAAATAACGAATAATACACACACAAAAAAAGAAGTTAGGTTGACTTCATTTTCCAAGTGCTGAAGTGCATATAGTGTAAGCCTATTGTGTCGAAGATGAAATAATATTTGAAAATTGTTTATAATAATCATTTTAAATTATAAATAAAAATTATTGGTGAATTAGTGAGTAATACTAATGAATTCACAAAATATGTGAATATAAAGTGATTTCACGGATTATAAACAAGAGGTAAACAAGGTCTCGATTTTTGATTGACATTCAAAAAGAAAAAGATTTTCCAAGAAGTAAAACTTGAAAATTAGGTTTTGAACAAACCATTTTCAATAGAAATTAATTCATGAACATACCAGTGAATTTTCCCTCTCATGCTTTGCTGCTTAAACAATAGTC
Source organism: Osmanthus fragrans (assembly GCA_019395295.1). Lineage (NCBI taxonomy): Eukaryota > Viridiplantae > Streptophyta > Magnoliopsida > Lamiales > Oleaceae > Osmanthus > Osmanthus fragrans. The sequence goes on along the minus strand of CM033350.1, from coordinate 6,195,169 downwards.
CAACAAAAAAAAAAGAATAATTAGCAAAAACAGTAAATTAATAGTAAGAAAGTTCTATATAATTTAGTGATTGTTAGGGTTCCTCACAAGTTTGAAAATTTTTGCTAAAATTTCCAGACTCCTTGAAAAGTTGTTCAAAATGTGGCTTGCAATATAGGACTCCATCCATGGAGGAGTAGTTGCTCATCTGCAAAATGAATATTACACACCCAAAATGACTTGGATTTGTGAAATAAAACAATAACGACATTCTGATAAATTTAATTACTGGCTTTGACTTAAGTTTTTATCAACTTTTTAGCTATAAATCAAAGAATATCATAATTCTGCCACGAAGATCTTCAAAATCGCAAAACTACGTATTGATAAAAATAAATGACTCAAGATGAAACTAAAAGCCCTCATAAATTTTTATAATATAATTAACCGAAATACAAAATAACATTTGTAGAAATTTTATACAACGATTCAATGGCCATCGTTAAAAATGACTTTTCTTTAAACCCGGCATATAAAAGATGAACAAAAAAATAAATATCTATTGAAATGCAATTACGTCAAATTTTAAAATTATATTGTTAAAATGATCTTCAAAAGCTGATGAAATATTGGATCAAAAGCTAGCTCCCATTAAAACTTACATAGCACTAATATAAACTATAGTTTACGAAAATTTAATTGAGTGAAAATCGTTTAAACTATAAACAAAAATAACGTTACATGATGATCATTGTTAAAAATGTCTTTTCTTTGAACCCGAATCGAAAACATTTAAAGGGGGTGAAAATAGAATTTATATATACCACAAGAGTTCCTTTGCAATGGCTGCATTTGAAGCATGATTTATGATAAGTTGTTCCATCAGCAGACAACAAATCTACAAAATAAACAGTCTTGTCACAACCCTTGCATTTATCCAGAGTTCCTGTGAATATAGACATTCTTAATTTTCTCGAAACTGAATTTTGGAGGATCAAAACCTAAATATTCGATAAGGCAAAATTCTGTTCTTTTTTGTTTTGTCAAAATGAAACTGATGTTATATCAGCTAACAATGGGATTTCTGTGTTTAGCTATGGAGGACACGTGATTGGAGATCCCATTAATATGAGAAGATATAATTTGTGAAATGTGGATGTAATGTGCTTCAATGAGAATGAAAATAGGCTATTTTTTCGAGTCATTCCCATGAAAAGTTGAAAAACAATGGAAAAAATGTCTATGTATTTCTATTTTTAGTGTCGACTGATTTAGGTTTAGATTACATGCCAAGAAAAGAATCAAGTAATTCTATTAGGAATTTCCAACGTAGTCTCCTTTGACAAATTTATAAATGATTTATAAAGAGAAATTAATAGTGATCGATATGACGAAGGTGTGGATAATAATGAGAAGTGGTTATAAATATATTTTTAAAATTAATGTTTGATTTTGGTTGAAAATTTGTATCAGTCTTATAAGCTGCGAGACCCGCAATTGTAAGCTCTTTTTTTTTTTTGGACAAGGATGCTCTAATTAGTGTTTGACTGTAGCATACTAAAAGTATTTCCTACCAAGTTTTCAGTTGTCAATGAAGATGGAAGGTTGAAGGTACCAATTTATAGAACTAGGAGGGAGAAGTTAAAATTCGACAGACCACCTTCGCCCATCGTGGCACGTATGCCAAGTTTTCTAATTCAACGCCTCATCTAATCAATAACGTACTCAGAAGCATCCATACTAAATTTGAAATCCAAGGTTTTGCAATAGATTTTTTAAAATTTTACACAAGATTTTTCAAAAAAAAAAAATTTCTTATAATTTTTAATTTTGCCCCACAACTCTACTCTCCTAGCTCCGCCCCTGCTCAAAAGTCAAATGCTTGACTTTTAGGAATGGCATGTGAGGAAGTAATTAGGTTATACCAAGTGGTTGACCTCGACTTTATTTGTTGCTTGACATAGGGGCACCAACCAAGGACGTAGGATGAGAGGTGCTTGACCTAGGGCACCACCTTTGTATCACTGATGAGTCGTTATATATGTCTTTATGTACTCAGTATATTTATAGTTTAAGTTTTCAGCAGTTCAGCTCTAGTAATAAATAGTTCTAGTTTAACTTATCCAAGTGGTTTGCATTTAGGAAAAATATGGGTAAAATAGTGTACATATCATATTGAGTAAGCTATGTATGATTGGTGTTAAAATATCAGTTTCGATGGTACTAATGTGATATTAAATAAAAGGTATTATTAAATGAATTACTTAATTCTATTTTTCATTAAGTTCATCATTTAGTGTCACCTGTACTGGTATTTTAACACTAGTGGTACTAGATAACATTATTGTAGTGTATCTTTGTTGTATTCAACTTTGGTGTGTTTACCGTGTCACCTAACATCAATATGAAGTCGTCGAGTAGTTTCATTTTTTAATAAATTGTTTGGACATTAATGTCTAGTAAGAGGTTGTTGTACAAATTTTCAGCATATGTACTTGAATTTAGTTTTTTATTTTTATTTGACAGAAAATAAAAGGAAATTGGAAGAGTTCATATAGGATGTAGAAAAATAAAATAAAAAAAACAGTTGAAAATGGAATTTTTACTCCTAGTTTTCACTCCACTGGGCGGTGTTGCTCTTTTTCTTAAGCAGGAATACAGGCTTTCAAGCAGAAACTGAACAATTTTCTTAGCTAGTTCTTATGTCAGAAGTGCAATTTTTTCAGCCCACACTTATTTTCTCTGGACTATATTTTCTTTGACAGAATTGTGTTTATTAATAGTTGGAGTTTCATTTTAAAATGTCAACCTTATTAAGAGGAGTAACAAAACCCTTATTGTTGGTCAATATTTTGATCTTTATTCGAAGTGGGATTTATCCCTTGATCGCCTTCCTGTCTGTTCTCAGTGGTACCAGATTTCTAAGGCTATATGAAATTCTGGCCTTGGTCATGGAAGACTTGCATTCAGCTCAAGAGGACAACACTGGAATTTGTGAGATTTTGCGCTTATGGTGGTCCTAAAACTAAGAAGAAATCTAGAATTGTACATACTTCCTGGATAAGATGCTGGGTTCAAGCCATGATTATTGATTCCCATTACTTTGGTTAACTTTGTGTTTTCATTTTATTTGCTTCGACTAGTTGGCGAATGCACTAACAAATGTTATTAACATCTATGTTAGAGAAATCGTGTAGCATGTTGACGAATCTCTCATTCCTTAGTTATGTGGATCCCGAACTTCATAGGCGCAATATGTGCAAAATTGGCGCAGGTTGTCACAATGTCCATAACTTGAAAATATCAGGTACGTTTAACTGGGCACAACTAGGGGTGGGTAAAAACCCGACCAACCCGATCAACCCGACCAACCCAAACCAAACCGATCGGTTTGGGTTGATTTTTTAAGTTCAATTGGGTTGGGTTGGGTTGAAAAATTGAATTTAAGGTTGGGTTGGGTTGGGTCTTGGGTTATGAATTAAAACTCAACCCGACCCGACCCGACCCAACCCGATGAATTAAAAAAATTAATATTTAAGATGAAAAAAATAAATTAAATAGACATAATAGTAAAGATAAGATAATGACTTATAATATATAAATGTCAATTTTCTTCACATAGACCGATTCACATGAAAACTATTTAAAATGCAATGTCATTTGACGTTAAAATAAAAATTAAAGACATGATAATGAAGTGATTGAATTTCAAAAAATTGTAAAAAAGAAAATGCTTCTAAAATTTTAAACTTATTTATACATTATTTTTAGAAAGAATTCCTTATATGTGTGTTTAAAAAGCGTAGATTTTCAAGTAATTTCAAATTCTAAAAAATTATCCAAATTTAACAAATAAATCGAATCTAACTTTGATTGGGCCGAAACCCAAACCGACCAACCCAACCCAATCCAAACCGATCAAAATCGATTTGGGTTGGGTTGTGTTTAAATCAATAATTGGGTTGAATTTGGTTAATTTTTTATCAAATCGACCAAGTTAGGTTGGGTTTGAGTTGGAAAAAAAAAACCGACTTAATCCAACCCATGCCCACCCTTAGGCACAACACTAGTAAACATGATTTTCACTGGGTTCGTGGATTAGTTGGAAAATGATACATGAAAAATCGACTTTGCTTACAGGAGGATATTTTAGCTGTTGTGAAATTCAGATTCTGGTGAATAAAATGCTTGCAGGAGGAATTTTTTTTTTATTTATTTATTTATTTATTTTAAATTGTGAAGATGAAGAATGGTTCATTGATTGCTTGGCCGTGATAATTCATCAAATGATTGAAAGCGACTTAAAATAATCTGATTATAATTTGTTGGAAGAGTGACGAAGTAGAAAATAATTTGAGGTTTCATAAATGAAACCTTTGACCGCATTTAATACACTAATGCCGGAAAGTTGTAAAGCGATATGTCCCTTTTTTTTTACACGAATTAAAATTTAGGTTTTAATACAAGTTAAAGCCAACAATGAATTGGAATCAAAAATGAATATGAGATTCATTACTTTTCAACCACATGTTTTATTTATTTTATCAAAATTTGATTTTAATCTCAATCAAATAGAGACATGGCTTTATTTATGAAAGGGGAATTGCTGTCAGATCCCCTACAAGTATTGTGCTGGCAGCACTTTATTGGTTCTCCTTTTTTTTTTGTCATTGTTCAATAAAAAACTACCAATTGTTATGTGTCAAAAATCTGGTAGCACTTTTCGTGTATGTCTAGCACTCTTCGGGGGTATGACGGTGAGGATTTATAAATTTAGCCCTTTTTTGGAAATGATTTTTTCAATGAAAAATTATTTTTTTTGGTATTTATTTTCAATCATGCATTCTCCATTTTTTTTTTCTTATTTTTACTGTACATTCTCCAAAAAATAACACTTCTCATAAAATTACTTCTTGAAAAATCAACTTATAGTCAAATTTTAATTTTTCCTTAATTATAAACATTAGATTTTGGAAATAAAAGTTTCACACAAAGTGTGAAATATCTAACATTCTCTTATTTAAGCGAATGTTTGTCAAAGTGTATAATTGTTTACAAGTAATAGATCTTGATGATTGTATGATTAAAAAATAAGTAAAAATTGTAGATATTATGAAGTGTGGATAAAAATAGAGTTTAATCAATTTGTAAGTAATTATAAGTTTTGACAAACATACATACGATTTGCTTTAATAGCTAAACTTCACTATGGACTCGAGAAGGTTGAATTAAAATGAAAATTGTGATTTGACTTTTTTATTAGGTAAAACTCGATGATTGGAAGTGGATTGAAAGAAAGAAGCAAAAAAGACGAAAAATGGCGAAATACAAAGTTTGAGGATCAAATTGCAAAAATCCAATGATTGATTTGGACCACAAGACGACAATTTGAAGATTGCTAGGAGTAAATTGGATGCAATTAGAAGTCATAAAGGAATGGAATATGATTAGAATATCACAATAAACCGATTTCCATCAACACAAAATATCTGCCAGATTTGAAGTTGATTTTTTGAGAAGCGATTTGGTAAAAATGTAATTTTTTTAAAGAATATGTGATTAAATATAGAAATGATTGATGCAACACTTCACCTCCAAAGACGACTTGGAAATGAAGAACTTTTTCGAGGGGTTTTTACTTGGCATTAAATGTTTCTGAACATGATAATCCTGAGAGGAATTGTGGTTCTTCACTGCCCTGATCGTTGCTTCCTCAACCCCTGTCCCCGCCATTAATGCTCCTTTTATTTTTCTCTCACTATAATTATAATTGCTTACAAGTGGGAGTTTGAAAAATAGGGAAGCTTGGTGTACAAGTAGGGGTTCATAGAATTCCTATCGGTACCACACAACATAGGAGGTGGGTATTATTTGATAATATTTTATTCTTGGTGGACTCCACTTCTTCTCTCTCTTTTGATGGAATTCTATAAGGACAAATTCTGATTAAAAAAAAAAAAGGAAATGTTTTCTCACAGGGGTCTTATAGGCCCTTACTGTAGCAGCGACTCCACGTGTATTAAAAAAAATATTGTGTGGGGCTCGTCTTTGTGTGTTATCTGGCATGAACCTATGAAATAGGTCTCTGTATGTATAACACTGCTCTGAAAAAATTTAGTAAATTTTGATAAAAATTAATCAAATATATGGTTATAAAGTTGATAAAAATTGTAAATTTCATGAACATGAGGAAGTTGAAAATTGATAAAATTTTAGCAAATCAAACAGTCACTAAGTTTGTCAAATTTTATTTTTATCTATTATAATTGCTTATAAATTGATCAAACTATATTTTTATCTATGTTGTAAAAGGAAAGTTTATTAGGGTTTGTAGTGAATGACAATTATACCCCTGTAGCCCTAGAAATTATTACCATTGTATCCCTGATTCTTACCTATAAATATAGGGCTCTGGTCATTAATAAAACACACAAGTCTATTGACTTAATTCTCTCTTCTTCTTCTTCTCTAGTTTATAACACGTTATCAGCACGAAACTCTAACCAATTTTTCATAGCTTAGTGAAGGTAATAATTTTTTTTTATGCATAATCATCTATCATGTGTATCAAAATTAATTTGATAAGACATGATTTTCATATTAATTCTGCCGGAATACTTGCCACAATTGAAACTAATTTTCGCTGGAAAATAGTTGAATTCAAATTTTGCGTATGTCAGCCGCCTTCTTTGGTTTTCAATCAGTGCTGCTGCATTTATTACTTCCATCAACAATGATTATTTATTTGAATGATTATCCTATTTCTCGTTGGAACATGAAGTCTGTACAGTTGTATGCATATGTTTGCTTTATCAATGGTGAAACTTCATGTATTCAAATTTTGGTCTCGTGGATCCGGGCTATATTTGCTATTAATTATAGAGTTTGTGTCTATGTATTAAAAAAAAAAAAAAAAAAAAAAAAAAAAAAAAAAAAGGATTGATTATCATCAAGCTTATATTATAATATAATGTTGTATTGTAAAATAGTGAGATAATTATTGATGATTATTAAACGATCTTTACGTCTTTAACATGATTAAATTTTTTTTATGTTCTTTAAATTAATTTAGTACATGTAGATCTGTCTATTAAACAAATAATTTGTTGTTGCTCCGAAAGTAGCACAACATTATGAAATTAATATTCCAGAAGAATATTAATTGCAAATTTATCGATTACAAATAATTTGTTGTTGCTCCTGAAGTAGCACAATATTATAATTAATATTCTTGAAGAATATTATTTACTCTTGAAGAGTATAAATTATAATTTCAGAAGAATATTGATATATTGCTCTTGAAGAAGCAATAGTAAAATACAATGTGCTCCCGAAGTAGCACATGTTTCGAAGAACATATTATTTTATATTAGTGTTTATCCCTGAAGGAAAACACATAACTTATGTCATGTTAATATTGACTACTTAATCAATTATCTCATATTCTTCGAAACTAATTGTATTTTTTTATTGTGTAGTTATCAAATGGCAAATATCACAAAACTTGAGTTTGCTGCACTTGACATATCTGGCAAAAACTATCTATCATGGGTACTCGATGCCGATATCCACCTTGTCTCAAAGGGTCTGGGAGAGACAATAAAAGAAGGAAACAAAGAATCCCTGCAGGATCGTGCAAAAGCACTCATCTTCCTTCGCCATCATCTTCACGATGGGTTGAAAATTGAATACCTCACTGAGAAAGATCCACATGCTCTTTGGAAAAAATTGACTGAAAGATTTGATCATCAGAGGACTATAGTTCTCCCCAAAGCCCGCTATGAGTGGATGCACCTTCGTTTGCAAGATTTCAAAACTGTAAGTGAGTACAATTCTGAACTCTTTAGAATATCTTCAAAATTGATCTTGTGTGGAGAAAAAATCACTGATGGAGATATGTTGGAGAAAACTTTCTCTACCTTTCACGCCTCAAATGTGCTCCTGCAGCAGCAATATCGTGAGCGTGGTTTCAAAAAGTACTCAGAACTTATATCTTGTTTGCTTATTGCTGAACAAAATAATGAACTTCTAATGAAAAATCATGGGTTACGTCCAACTGGTTCTGTACCATTGCCTGAAACAAATGGTACTGCATTTCCTGAAGTAAATGCAATATCAAGACAAGGACGTGGACGTGGACGTGGACACGGATTTGGACGTGGACGCGGACGTGCACGTGGAATAAATCATGGACGAAATAATCAACAAAGTTATCATCAGCAAGGCAACAATTTCAAAAGACACAAAGCAAACGAAAGTAGCACGCCCAAAAAAGTGCATGAAGAAAATTGTTTTAGATGTGGAATGAAAGGGCATTGGACACGTACCTGTCGTACGGCAAAACACCTTGTGGATCTTTATCAAAAATCAATCAAGGGAAAATGAAAAGTTGAGACAAATTTCGCTAATTATGATGGTCCGATTGATGTGACTCATTTGGATGTCTCTGACTTCTTTGCCGATCCAAATGGAAATATTGACCACTTGATTGGGGGTGGTGTGATGGAAGATATAGATTAATTTATTTTCTATGCTTCTAGTATTTCACTTTATTTTAGAAATTTAGTTAGAAATATGTTTTTTATTTTTCACAAAAAAAAAAAAGGGAAAACTTTATTATGTATCGTCAATTTCATATTATTGAATCATGTTTACTTCTTTAAATTTATAAATTCAAATCTTTATTAAAACATGTGTATTTTATTGTATTTATAGATTGATGATGGATTGTCAAGATACTTGTTTGATAGATAGTGCAACTACACATACAATTCTTCAAGACAAAAAATATTTTTTTTGGACTTAACATTAGCAAAAAATAATGTTAATACAATATCTGGTGCATCGAATATCGTTGAAGGCTCCGGAAGAGCTTGTATTATTTTACCAAATAATACTAAATTATATATTGACGATGCACTTTACTCTAGCAAATCCAGAAGAAATTTGCTTAGTTTTAAAGATATCCGCTGCAATGGATATCACATTGAGACGATGCAAGAAAATAGTGTTGAATATCTTTGCATAATTTTCTTTATATCTGGCAAGAAGCAGATAAAAGAAAAATTTCATGCACTCCCATCTGGCATGTACTATACATTTATAAAAAAATGGTTGAATCAAATAATGTCACGAACCAGAAGTTCGTTGACCCAAAAAAAATTTTATACTTTGGCATGATAGACTTGGACATCCAGGAGCTATAATGATGCGCCGAATAATAAACAACTCACATGGACATCCTTTAAAGAACCAGAAGATTCTTTTACCTAATGATTATCCATGTGTAGCTTGTTCACAAGGCAAGTTAGTCATTAGACCTTCAACTACAAAGGTCAATGTTGAATCTCCAACTTTCTTGGAAAGAATTCAAGGAGACATATGTGGGCCAATACACCCACCATGTGGACCATTTCGTTATTTTTATGGTATTAATTGATTCTTCTACTAGATGGTCACATGTTTGCCTACTTTCCACTAGGAATGTAGCATTTGCTAGACTACTTGCTCAAATCATAAAATTACGAGCACAATTCCCCGATTACTCAATCAAGACTATTCGTCTTGACAATGCTGGTGAATTCAGATCACAAGCATTCGATGATTATTGTATGTCAATTGGGATTACTATTGAACATTCGGTTGCGCATGTCCATACACAAAATGGTTTAGCAGAGTCGTTTATTAAACGTCTACAACTTATAGCTAGACCATTACTTATGAAAACAAAGCTACCAACTTCTGTTTGGGGACATGCCATATTACATGCTGCATCATTGGTTCGTGTTAGACCAACTGCCTATTATCAATATTCACCCTTACAACTTGCATTTGGTCATGAACCTGATATTTCTCACCTAAGGGTTTTTGGTTGTGCTGTCCAAGTCCCTATTTCACCCCCACAACGTACTAAAATGGGTCCCCAACGAAGACTTGGGATTTATGTGGGTTTTGATTCACCATCCATTATTAGGTATCTGGAACCTTTAACGGGTGATCTATTTACTGCACGTTTTGCAGACTGTCATTTTGATGAAATGACTTTCCCAATTTTGGGAGGGGAAAAACTACATTCTAAAAGACAAGGTACAATTTCTTGGAATGAAATAACTCTATTTCACTTTGATCCTCGCAGTAATCAATGTGAGCAAGAGATTGAAAAAATCATTCATTTGCAAAGAGTTGCAAATCAATTACCTGATATATTTGTTGACACGAAAAGAGTGACAAAGTCATATATACCAGCAGAAAATATTTCAGCAAAAATTGATGTCCCTGCAGGACAATCTGCTGTAGCAAACGAATCTAACATACGCCAGAAGCGTGGTCGACCAGTTGGTTCAAAAGACTCTGTACCTCGAAAAAGAAAAGTACAAGAGAAAAAACCAACCAAAAAAAACTTCGGAAGAAGTAACATTAGAAAAGATTGATCAATCAAATATTGAAAATATGGTTCCTGAAGAATCACAAGTGTCCGAAAATAATGAGATTTCAATAAATTATATGTTATCTCATAAATTATGGGAACGAAAAAATGTTATTATAGACAATATTTTCGCCTTTAATGTGGCTCTTGATATTATGCAAAATGAGGATCCTGAACCACAGTCAGTTAAAGACTGTCAAAATAGAAATGATTGGCCAAAATGGAAAGAAGCCATACAGGCGGAATTGAATTCCTTAGAGAAACGAAAAGTGTTTGGACCTGTAGTTCGAACACCTGAAAATGTAATCCCTGTAGGATACAAATGGATTTTTGTACGAAAGAGAAATGAAAATAATGAAATTACAAGATACAAAGCCCGACTGGTAGCTCAAGGTTTCTCACAAAGACCAGGAATTGACTACGAGGAAACATATTCTCCCGTAATGGACACCATCACTTTTAGATTTTTGATTAGTTTGACTGTGTCACAAAAACTTGATATGCGCCTAATGGATGTAGTAACTGCATATTTATATGGTTCACTTGATAGTGACATATATATGAAAGTCCCCGAAGGACTTAAAGTGCCAGAAACAAACAATACATGCCCGAGAACCATGTTCTCAATTAAATTGCAAAGATCATTATATGGATTGAAACAATCCGGACGCATGTGGTATAATCGTCTCAGCAAATATTTGTTGAAGGAGGGTTATAAAAATAACGATGTCTGCCCATGTGTTTTCATAAAGAAAAACAAATATTGGATTTGCAATTGTCGCAGTTTATGTTGATGATCTAAACTTAATTGGAACTCCTGAAGAGCTCAACAAAACTGCTGATTATTTGAAAAATGAATTTGAGATGAAGGATTTAGGAAAAACAAAATTTTGTCTCGGGTTGCAAATTGAACACTTCCCAGAAGGATTGTTTGTTCATCAATCTACATATACAGAAAAAGTTTTAAAACGATTTTATATGGATAATGCACATCCATTGGCATCACCTATGATTGTTCGATCACTTGATGTGAAAAAGGACCCATTTCGTCCACTTGAAGATGGAGAAAATGTTCTTGGTCCTGAAGTACCATATCTTAGTGCAATTGGAGCATTAACATATCTTGCAAATTGCACTCGACCCGATATAGCTTTTTCTGTAAATCTCCTTGCAAGATATAGTTCTACACCAAGTCAAAGACATTGGAATGGTGTTAAACACATTTTTTTCGTTACCTAAAGGGTACGATTGATTTAGGATTATTTTACTCCCAAAAGTCGGGATCTACTTTAGTGGGATATGCAGATGCAGGTTATTTATCTGACCCACATAAAGCTAAATCACAAACAGGATATGTGTTTACACGTGGAGGAACAGCTATATCATGGAAATCTGTGAAGCAATCCTTGACAGCAACATCCTCAAATCATTCTGAAATATTGCAATCCATGAAGCAGGGCGAGAATGTGTATGGTTGAGGAACATGACCCATCATATCCAAGCATCATGTGGGTTAACTTCAACAAAAGATAGTCCAACAATTTTGTATGAAGACAATGCAGCTTGTATTGCACAACTCAAAGGAGGCTATATCAAAGGCGACAGGACGAAACATATTTCTCCAAAATTCTTTCATACACACGAGCTTCAAAAGAATGGCGACATCGATGTTCAACAAATTCGCTCAAGTGACAATTTGGCCGATTTATTCACCAAAGCACTGCCAACATCTACATTCAAGAAGTTAGTCCATGGGATTGGAATGCGTCGACTCAAAGATTTTTAGTGATCAACATCAGGGGGAGTAGCTGTACTCTTTTTCCTTCGCATAGGTTTTATCCCACTGGGTTTTCCTAGCAAGGTTTTAATGAGGCAGCATTTATTTTTAATACTCCAAAATAACTGTACTCTTTTTCCTTCGTTTGATTTTTTTGTCCCTATTAGGTTTTTATCAAACAAGGTTTTAACGAGGCAGATATTTTGTAATGTGTCATTCAAGGGGGAGTGTTGTAAAAGGAAAGTTTATTAGGGTTTGTAGTGAATGACAATTATACCCCTGTAGCCCTAGAAATTATTACCATTGTATCCCTGATTCTTACCTATAAATATAGGGCTCTGGTCATTAATAAAACACACAAGTCTATTGACTTAATTCTCTCTTCTTCTTCTTCTCTAGTTTATAACAATCTATACATGTTGAAGGATCTAACCTTTATTTTAACCATACTCCTTGAAACTTCCTGCTTATAAGTACTTATAAACTAAGAGTATGTTTGTTTATGATTAAAATCTGATTTTAATATAAGTCAAAATCAAACAATCAATATTAATCACATTTTTTATGGGTCTCACAATTTTTAACCACACATTTCAAAAACTTCTATCATAATCTACTAAAAAATCTAATTTTAATTCCCACCAAATACACTCTAAATCTATTAAATGTAGCATACATATTTCAAAATAAATATATTTTTAGAGTGAATGATATGAATACATACATTGTGTGTCCTTTCATAAATGAAGGAGGGTTATTAAATGCTCATCTTCACTGTATTTCGGAAAAAGTCTCTGCATTTACTCCAAACACTATTCCCTGCCGGCTCACATCGTTAAACAATTAACCCTATTAGTCCAACTAGTAAAAAAGATTAGAATCTTCTAAAGTAAAATCGTCACACGGATTTAAGAAGTTCAAACAAGCAACTTGAATTTCAAAATTGATGTTACAAGATGAGTCGTCATCTTACGAAGCATCTTAAAATGTAGGGTTTTGCTAAGGTAACGGGGAAGCTGTCAACTTAGCAAAGCCCTAAAATATATATTTCAATATTTCAATCAAGCAATTCAATATATTTATATTTCAAACAAGTACTACTCAAATTTAAGATTGATATATGAAATGAGTCATCATCTAACCAGACATGTTTAACGTGGGAGGAAAATGGTACACTTAAGACGCATTGAATGCACAATTTTCTTGTCTCCTTGTCAATCATTCAATTTCCTCAAAATTTTCCACATATCTCTAAACAACTTTGAAATGTCTTTTCACATTTATTTATAGAGAGCTTCAAGTTCTCATATCTGGTACAGTACTCTTTGTTCATTTCAAGTCATTCAAGTAGAGTAAAAAAAAAAAAAAAAAAACCAGTGAGTGAGTGTTTTGTGTGTATTAATGGGGAGAAAACCGTCTTGTGAAAAGAAGGGGCTGAAGAAAGGGCCGTGGACGGAGGATGAAGATAAGAAATTGGTTGAGTATATCACCAACAATGGCGGCCATGGCAGCTGGTGTTCCCTACCAAAACTTGCAGGTTCCATTGCTCTCGACTGAGTCACTTATTACACGTTAAAAATTATCATATATTTTCTTATAAATTTGTGCAAATATTGAATAGTGCTCATAGGAATGAGTGATTTTTAACATGTTTCGTCTGTGTAACGTGCAAGAAGTTTCATATCGGACATTACTAGATCAGATTAAAGGAGTAAATTTATCATGTATTATCCTTAGTGATAAGAAGTAATGTATTGGACATGACTAAATAAGATTTAAGTCTCAATTTGGTTCAACTAAAAAAGTTGATTAAAATTTTGTTTATTCTACTATCGAGCCCTGCCCGTTCTGTGTACCAAACAAGCACTTTGTAGTTTGTACTCTTCAAAGGTTGTGTGTTGAAATTGTGGAGAACAACAATCTCAAAGTTGAGAACCTTTTCAATGTGGACGGAATTGCTAGTTTCCCTCTCGTATTTTGCTAGAGATGAAACACGATGTGTGCAACACTAGAAATTTTCGAAACTGCTAGCTGTTGTGTTGGAGTTCTCAGTGATTCACTCAATCCATATTTTTAGAACAAGTTATGCAAAAGCGAGAATACACAATATGTAAAATGAAAACAAGAACACGAGATCTACGTGGAATCTCAAGATGGGAAAACCCATGGGCATAGGAAATTTTTCGGGTTGGACCCAACAGACTTTTGGTCACCGTATTCTAACAGTTTAAATCATGTTCATTACTCTGCATAGTGCTCTAGTTTTTCTCTTCTTGAAACAAGTCTAAGAAGCTCTTTCTTTTTAGAACAGTTTGAGCACTTAAAATAACTGGCCGTGTTACGTTTTTTGTTTCACAGGTCTTCTTCGTTGTGGGAAAAGTTGCCGGCTTCGTTGGACAAACTATCTTAAACCCGACATTATACGAGGTCCCTTTAGCTCCGAGGAAAAGAAGCTTGTTATAGAATGGCATGGCATTCTCGGAAACAGGTTGCCACTCTTATTAGCATTTGTTATTACATTATTAGCATGTTTGGTAAGGTGGATTGGACATAAACTTTGACTATTTTTTATCGTAATTTTTTGGGGAAAATCCTAATTTGAAACTGATTAGATGGGCAGCCATTGCATCTCAACTACCAGGAAGAACAGACAACGAGATCAAGAACTTATGGAACACCCATCTGAAGAAGCGTGTCCTTGAAATTGGCATTGATCCTCAAACTCATGCCCGTTCCTTGAAGTCCAATGGATCGGTGGAAAGATGTCCTTCATCTCCCTCTACACTACACATGATACAATGGGAGAGTGTTAGGCTCGAAGCCGAAGCTCGTCTCTCAAGAGAAACACTATTCTTGATCCCACCATCAATTGGAAAATCTGATTCTGACTATTTCTTGCGCTTGTGGAATTCCGAGGTTGGAGAAGCATTTCAAAAATTCGACAATGGCAACAAAACTGCTTGTCAAAGTTTAGTCTCGACTTCATCAACAAAGCACGGATCAATATCAGGAACCACGACAGAAATGTGTCTGATTCGTACAGGTTCATCGGTGGATGCAGACTGCAAGAACAGCAAAGGGTACACTGAAGATGTCGTCTTGCCAAAATCGGATTCCATGAATTCTAATGAAATGGAGGATTCGTCCGAATCTGTGTTGCAGCTGCTATTGGATTTCCCTAGTAACAATGATAACTATACCCTATATCCTGCCTTCTTCAATGAAAGATCCTTGAACTGATCTCTTAAGGATAAAGAAATTTTGCTGGGGTTTTTTGTGTTCCAGCTTTAAAGGAATGTTAGGGAATGAGTTGTTCAGCCAATGTAAGAGATATGTTTCGTACACAATATTCGATAGTACAAGACCTTTTTTCGTTAATCTATCCGATTGGTGCATGTTTAAATTGTACGTTTAAGAATAGACACCAAATTGGATAACATTATTTAACACACTGAACAAATTCTTGGTTCAATCGTGATAAGCCCAAGAATCGCAGCAATCTTCCCGTCACTCATTTTCTTAAAATAAGAGAAATGTCCTGCGTACAGGGCATAAGGCCCCTCATTGTAGGCGGGCACATGTAATTACTCTCATTTAGTGCTATTTGTGTAATTTCTCAATCTGTTTTTAAGCCAACTTTGAGCCCAATTCAATCCTATCATTCTTGTTATAGATTTGCATGGTTTGTACCCTCTTTATTTTCTGTTCTACTGAAATCACGCAATTCTAATAAACGAGAGTATATTTAGATCTATGCAAGACAAATCTAACCACTCAAGTCGTCAATTTCGAAATTTATCCTCTATTTATGTCATCTATACTTAAACACATATATTCAAGTTGTTGTCCCATTAAAATGTGACCTCTAAAAGAGTCCTATGTAACAACCCACATGAAAGTACGTCAAAGAAGATGTTAAATTTTGGCCAAGGTCAACATAAGCCCAAGTGACAGTCACGTCAAGGTGCCTAGCCGAGGTCCCTAAAGTGCCTAACCGAGATCCCAAAAGGCTAGCCGAAGTGCTTAGCAAAGGTGTCTAACCGAGGTCCCAAAAGGCTAGTCGAAGTGCCTAGCAAATGTGCCTAACCGAGATCACAGAAGCCAAGCCGAAGTGCCTACAAAGGTGTAAACCGAGGCTCCTAAGAAGCCTAGCCGAGGTCCCTCAAAGGTGTAAACCGAGGTTCTCCAAGTGGTAAGCCGAAGTGCCTACAGAGGTGTAAACTGAGACTCCTAAGAAGCCTAGCCGAGGTCCCAAAAAGCTAGCCAAAGTGCCTAACCGAAGTCCCAAGAGGCTAGCCGAAGTGGCTAGTCGAGGTGCCTAACCGAGGTTCTCTAAAAGGCTAGTCGAAGTGCCTAACCAAAGTCCCAAGATGCTAGCCGAAGTGGCTAGTCGAGGTGTCTAACCGAGGTTCTCCAAGGGCAAGTCGAAGTTCCTACAAAGGTGTAAATCGAAGCTCCTAAGAAGCCTAGCCAAGGTCCCTCAAAGTGCCTAACCGAGGTTTCCTAAGTGCCTAACTGAGGTATCTTAAGTGCCTAACCGAGGCTCCCTAGAGGTCTAACCAAGGTGCCTAAAGAGGTACAATCGAGACTCCTCAAGAATGAAGTCCTATGGACTTGGGGGCTTGATCCATTAACCATTTGGCTCATCTACATTTTCATCTCTATAAGTATGGATCCATTCACAATCAAAGGTAAGCAATTCAAAACCTAACAAAATCCCCTATCTCTCATATATTTCACTCTCTTAATATTTTAGTCCGACCGTTGACTTGACCGTTGGAGTGCAAACAGTCGCTGGACCTTTTCCTTGGCCGACGGCCTTTGCCTTCTAACGGGATACTACGTGTGCAGGTGACGTCCACGTGGAGGGGATGAAGTTGGGATTCTGTTGGCAACATTGGTGCCGTCTGTGGGAACGGTATATTAACCATGTTTAACCACATACCAAAAGGTCACCGAAAAATTCTATTTAGTATTTTTCGGAAATTCTCTACCAAAGAAAAGGCAGAGACAGCTACCAAAAATGAAGAATAAATAACGATGTGAAAAGGGTTGAAAAACTCGGGTTGAAAAATCCACCATGAAAAATGGTTATTTTCGGCCACAAAATATAGCTACTAGGATCTGGAAAAAAAAAAAAAAAACAGAGGCCATTTGGTTATCATTTTACATGTCTTAGTCAAAGCAGAGAAGAAGACAATCTAAATCCAAGCATATGGACAAGAGGGAAAGAGAAACTTCTTGGTTGCTGGAAACAATTCTTGAAAAAAATGGGTCTTCATGAGCAGTTTAAAGAAAGCTGGATCCTTCCACATCATGGGTTTACCAAAAAATTTCAGCATTAATTCTAGCCAAATGAAGTGCAGAAAAATTTCTTCTAAATGGTTTTCTTTGTTCAAAATTGAGTGTAACTCTCTACATCTCAGGACAAACTTCGACAGCCACCATTACATTAGTGGTTGTCACCCACAACCTACCGGAAAACTTCACGGCAAGGTACTTGCTTTTGTTCACTGTTTTAGCATTTAATGGGATGGAGACAAGATGTTGACAGTGGAGTATAAAAGTAATTTTGTTGACTTTTCTCATATAATTACTTGAAGGCCATTTATTGAGTTACACATAGAGACATATGTTATTGGGCTATATTATTTAATTTCCTTGAGCCTTATACATAAAGTGAGCTTAAAAATTGGAATATACTTATTTGGGCCATTATATTGCTCTTACCATTTTAAGTCATTTTGGGCCAGTTCAACTACAATCTTCCTCCCAAATTTATAAACTAAAAGATATTGTTATTTTATATTATGAAAATTTGGATGGGAATAATTTATTTTTATTGGGCCTCTTGGACCCCTTATTCTGAAATGTTTGGGCCCATTTGAATACTTCCCTGCCTTAGACTCTTCTCTTGGGCTATTTCGGCTTGGCCCTAGAGGTTTATTTTCGTCAGGCCCGAGAACGTTATCTTATCTAAATTATTTGGGCTTGTTGGGCAGTATTGGCTTGTTACAATTCCTACTAAAGACTAATGATTGATTTGTTGTGCACGATGTTTCTGTTTGTCGCTTTGGTCAATCCCTTTTTAAAATCTATTGCTCCTAGATGACTATTATTCTAAGACACTCAATTTACTGTTGCTTCTTTAAACTAAGTAGCATGACATGTAAATTTGGGATTCTATTAATAGTAAAGTCTCATTTGAAAATTATCAATCACATTAATTTGGAAGCCATATATGCTTTCATTTAAAAGCCTTCAAATTCCATTATTTATCAATTGATGACTTGCAAAATTATTTTAGCACCAAGTAAATATTTATTTATTGCTACTGGGACCTCAACATGGATGATAATTAATGGGAAAATTTGAGTTCAACGTGGCAAAAAATTCTTCTATTTTCATGTTAATTCTACAGCAATTAGACCTGTTGATTTGTATATAAATTAAATCAATGTCCACTATGACAAATCGTGAAATATGTGAATATTGTACTACTGTAATTCTTGGTGATGTCGTGAATAGACTACAAACTTTATTTGTGCTAGAGGAATTATATTTGCAAGTGCACGCAAAGTGCTCAACCAAATGCCTAATCGCATCATTTAAGGCTAAGCCCTAACTCATGGATTTATTATTATCAGAGGTAACATTTTAAAGACCTCATTCCTTGAAATAAGGAAGAGACGATTATTCTAAATCCTCATTCCCTATACAAAGGAAGAGGCAATAATTTTAAAGACTTCATTCCTTGAAATAAGGAAGATGCGATTATCCTAAGTCCTCATTCCTTGTACAAAGGAAGAGACAATAATCTTAAGACCTCATTCCTTGAAATAAGGAAGAGGCAATTATCCTAAATCCTCATTCCTTGTACAAAGGGAGAGAGAATAATCTTAAGACATCGTTCCTTGAAATAAGGAAGAGACGGTTATTCGAAGACCTCGTTCCTTGTACAAAGGAAAAGACATGTTCCTTGAAAAAGAAGCATTTTTTAATCTCATCCAGACGTGTGTATCCTTGTAAAAGGAGCCTTTCCTGGGCTTATTCGCAAGATAATTATTCCTTGCCTCGCCAGATGCTTATCCCTGGCCACACGAGATGTTTATTCCTTGCCTCTTACTATCGTCGAGTTTAGCAGTAAACCCTCGTCTATCCGAGGCCACTTATAAGACTCCGATAATTTGAGAGTGGTACCTTGGAGTCCTCATTCCTTGAATAAAGGAAGAAGTCCGAACTGAGACTTATAGAATTGAAGCCATGGATGGAAAGGTACAACCTCATCCATGGAATGTCGAACATCTGAGAAAATACCACCAATGAAAAATATAATTCCATCTATGTATGAGTTATGATAAACAAAAGGTAGCTTTGCCAGAAGTCTTCCACAGAGTTCTACAACTAGATAATTAAACTAGTTACAATATCGACACTTCGACGAGGAGTCTGTCCTAAGAGGACCCCTCCCTATCGCGAAGTGAATAGAACGTTCCCTTACAAACAAAATTTGAAAAGGGGCATCGGCATGAGGAGGCAACCCAAACTCCATACCCAGGGAAGATAATTAAACTAGTTACAACGTCGGCACTTCGACGAGGAGCCTGTTCCAAGAGGACCCCTCCCTATCGCGAAATGAATAGAACGTTCTCTTACAAATAAGATTTGTAAAGGGGCCTCGGCATGAGGAGGCAACCCAAACTCCATGCCTAGGGAAGATAATTAAATTAGTTACAACGTCGGCACTTCGACGAGGAGCCTGTCCTAAGAGGACCCCTCCCTATCGCGAAGTGAATAGAACGTTTCCTTACAAACAAGATTTGTAAAGGGGTCTTGGCATGATGAGGCAACCCAAACTCCATGCCTAGGGAAGATAATTAAATTAGTTACAACGTCGGCACTTCGACGAGGAGCCTGTCCTAAGAGGACCCCTCCCTATCGCGAAGTGAATAGAACGTTCCCTTACAAACAAGATTTGTAAAGGGACCTCGGCATGAGGAAGCAACCCAAACTCCATGCCTAGAAAAGATAATTAAATTAGTTACAACGTCGGCACTTCGACGAGGAACCTGTCCTAAGAGGACCTCTCCCAATCGCGAAGTGGATAGAACGTTCCCTCTACAACTAAGAGTTGTTTAGGAGCCTCAGCATGAGAGGGCTACCCAAACCCCATGCTCAGGCAAGGAAAAGAAAGCTTGTAAAAAATTACAAGTTAAAAACATGGGCAATTCGACAACCCCATGCTCAGGAAGCTTCGACACAGCAGGGACCTCAGCTCCCTTCACAGAATTTCAGCAAAATATTTGAAGTAGATAGCTTTGGTACATAAGGACTTCAGTTCCTTCATCAAAGTACCAGTAAATCATAAAGCAAAAATGCTTACCATACTTCTGGGCTTCAGACAACATTTTATATTACAGAGGAGATGCTGTCGAAAATTCAAAAAATTATAAGCAACATTTTTGGAGGGAATTCGTATGCCCTTGCTTCTTCCGGTTGGCACGCATATTTTCTGAGGCAATCTGCAAGACCCCGTCTTCTTTGACTATTTATATCTCAAAATCCATGCATTTGCATAAATGACTAATACATAGACTTGGGGGACTATTGTTGTCTCATTAAAATGTGACCTCTAAAAGAACCCTATGTGGCAACCCACATGGAAGTACGTCAAAGAAGATGTTAAAGTTTGACCAAGGTCAACATAAGCCCAAGTGGCAGTCACGTCAAGGTGCCTAACTGAGGTCCCTAAGGTGCCTAGCCAAGGTCCCTGAGGTTCATAACCGAGGTCCCAAAAGGCTAGCCAAAGTGCCTAGCAAATGTGCCTAACCGAGGTCCCGAAAAGCTAGCCGAAGTGCCTAGCAAATGTGCCTAACCGAGGTCCCGAAAAGCTAGCCGAAGTGCCTAGCAAATGTGCCTAACTGAGGTCCCGAAAGGTTAGCCGAAGTGCCTAGCAAATGTACCTAACCGAAGTCCCAGAAGCCAAGCCGAAGTGCCTACAAAGGTGTAAACCGAGGCTCCTAAGAAGCTTAACTGAGGTCCCTCAAAGGTGTAAACCGAGGTTCTCCAAGTGGTAAACCGAAGTGCCTACAGAGGTGTAAACCGAAGCTCCTAAGAAGCCTAGTCGAGGTCCCAAAAAGCTAGCCAAAGTGCCTAACCGAAATCCTAAGAGGCTAGCCGAAGTGGCTAGTCAAGGTACCTAACCGAGGTTCTCCAAAAGGCTAGGCGAAGTGCCTAACCGAGGACCCAAAAGGCTAGCCGAAGTGGCTAGTCGAGGTGCCTAACCGAGGTTCTCCAAGGGCAAGCTGAAGTTTCTACAAAGGTGTAAACCGAGGCTCCTAAGAAGCCTAGTCGAGGTCCCTCAAAGTGCCTAACCGAGGTCTCCTAAGTGCCTAACCGAGGTATCTTAAGTGCCTAACCGAGACTCCCTAGAGGTCCAACCGAGGTGCCTAAAGAGGTACAATCAAGGCTCCTCAAGAATGAAGTCCTATAGGCTTGGGCTTGGGCTTGATTCATTAACCACTTGGCTCATCTACATTTTCATCTCTATAAGTATGGATCCATTCACAATCAAAGGTAAGCAATTCAAAACCTAACAAAATCCCCTATCTCTCATATATTTCACTCTCTTAATATTTTAGTCCGGTCGTTAATTTGACCGTCGCAGTGCAAACGATCGCCGGACATTTTCCTTGGTCGGCGGCATTTGCCTCCTAACGGGGTATTACGTGTACAGGTGACGTCTACGTGGAGGGGATGAAGTTGAGATTCTATTGACAACATTTTTTGGGGTCACACACAAGTCATCATTTCAAAATTTCAAAATTTATTGATATATTTTCATTTCTTATCTCGCAAATTCATTAAGACGAGTCAATAGCTAAAGCATCTCCAAGAGACTGTTTAAACGAGATATATTCTTTATTTTAAAGAGTTAACCCTTAAAATCATGTTCAAGAAACTCTTTAAATTAACATTTTAATTTAGAGAGAAAAATAATAAAATAATCTAAAGAAAAACTAGTTTTAAAATTGGAAAGTCAAACGCACACTCTAAATTTAAATGTATTTGAAGTGTTTTAATTTTCAATATATGAAAATAATAAAATAATCTAGAGAAAATCTAGTTTTAAAATTGGAGAGTCAAACCCACTCTTTAAAATTAAATGCATTCAAATTGTTTCAATTTTCAAAATAGGAAAATAATAAAATACTCTCGAGAAAATTAGTTAAAATAAAAGAAAGAGAAAAATAGTAAATATTTTTTGGAAACAGTAAAATTAAGTGTTAAATTTAAAAAGTTTGTTGGTGTACTTCAAAATTTTAATTATCTAAATTTATAGATGATCTCCAAATGATCTATATACTGAGAGTCAAACACACTCTTTAAAATTAAATGCGTTCAAAATGATTTAATTTTCAATATAAAAAAAATAAAAAAATAATCTAGAGAAAATTTAGTTAAAAAAAAAAAAAGATAAAAATAATAAATATTTTTTAAGAATAATAAAATAAAGTATTAAATATAAAAAATATATTGTAATATTTCAAAATTTTAACTCTCAAAATTTATAAATACTCTTCAAATAACAAATAATAGAATCCACTTTTTAAAAGTAGAATATCTTGAACATGTCTTGATCATATGTTGAAATCCAAGTTTTCTTGTCTTTTTTTCATGGGTTAAATCATTAAAATGGGTCCGCCACTAATACCTATCTTTGCAATTTTTCCAAAAGGAATGAAAAAGAAAAAAAGAAATTATGGTGGTTTGAATGGTAGAATGGCCCATCAAAATTATGTCAAATGTCATCCTCAGTGATAAATCGCATGGACAATTCTATATGTACAAGGAAAAAAAGTCACAAAAATTGTACAAGAATTCAAAACACAAACAAACACACACATTTAGGGGGTGGTTTCTTTTTCCCCAATATACCTATTTTTCTTCTTTTATAATAATTCTTTACGTTCAAAATTATTCAAATCGCATTGTCCATCAACGTTTTATACATAAAGTTGAGTAAGACATTTTTAAGTATTTTTTCCATGACATTTTTATTTTTAATATTTCATTAGTTAATGTGTGTCATCTTTAATAACGATTTGTATTTAAAAAGTTCATTGAAATGGCATCTAAAACGATGTGTATTGCTTATCGAGGATAGCATTTATTGATATAACAAAGTTTAAAGAACTTAAAAAACATGGAACAAATTTTGTTTGTTTGTTTATAAGGACAATTACTTGAGTATCTTTAAAGATATGTGATCGTGACTCTACATAAATTTGTGGTATCAGTCTGTTTATTGTATGTGTGGTCTCAACCAACTTTGCAAGCATCATAAACTATTTAATTTAAGAGGGTTATGCTACAAGTACAATTTTCTCTTACAACTTTCTCTTACAATCACTCACAGTGAATTTTTTTATTCACTGTGGGACCCCTCCCCATGTGAGTGGTTGTAAAAGAAAGTTGTACAAAAAAGTTGTACAAGTAGCATAATTCAAATTGTAAAGCCATGACTTCAATAAATACAAGTCAACGTTTACAAATTAAAATTTGAGAAAAGATACTTGTACAACACCCATATGCTGTAAAAAATGACAGCACACTCACATGAGTGGGCTTCGTGATT
The DNA here is from genome assembly GCA_019395295.1 of Osmanthus fragrans. Taxonomy (NCBI): domain Eukaryota; kingdom Viridiplantae; phylum Streptophyta; class Magnoliopsida; order Lamiales; family Oleaceae; genus Osmanthus; species Osmanthus fragrans. The sequence continues at coordinate 6,171,349 of CM033350.1, read as the reverse complement.
ATTTTAATCGTGGGTCCCACTCCTCAAAATGTGAATGTGTTGTAAGGTAAACTGTATGTTTTGCTGTACGTGAAGCGAATTTCTTAAAAATTTGTTATTGTTGAAAATATTTCCATTTATTATTTATATTATTGCACAATGTGAAGTGTGAACGAGAGGTTGAAAGTGTGACGGAAGTAATTTTTTGTACATCTAAATTAGGACAGTTTTTTGAGTTATAAGATATTAGCTATCGAATGTTTTTTTTTTCAAAATATACTTTAAATTTATTTTATTTTATTTCCTCGCACTTTCCTCCTCTTCTCGTCAAAATATAAATAAACACATACTTAGGACTTCTTGAGAAAATCTGTAGTCTTTCTCAATCATTTATTATAAGAATAATTCATTTTTACGTATCTCCAAAGAAAAAAAAAATCTACTTTTTAATTAAACATTTTCTAAAACTTTTTTTTTTTTTTTTAAAGAAATCACTTTCACACAAACACTAAAACTGTCCGCAAATTAATTAAAAGTAATTTCAAGATTAATCTTAATTATTGGGAAAAAAATATTTTAATTCGTAAAAGTATTAAGATATAAGGGCTTAATCCAGCTAGATCGAGTTGATATCTTACTTATATTTTAAAAAGCTTTGACATGGTCAAATGAGTTCGTCCTGTTTTTAGCAAGACACGTTATAGAAGCTGGTTGGAGTATTATGTTTGCTCAATTCACTTATAAGTAGTTGCATGCACAAATAAATAATACTTTTTTGTTAATCAAGATCAAAAATTATTTTTAAAATTACCCTTATTTTATTTTAAGGTAATTAATTTCGAAATCCGGATGAAGATTAGCCTACTTCGGCATGGGACCGCCAAAACATGTGGTCGTCATGAATTTGCTTGAATAAAGTCACTTTTACACTTTTTTTTTTTTTTATACATTATTGTGCACATCATTCGAGTTGGCAACGTGTGATTGATGAAAAGTCCGAGTTTTTTTTTTAAACTGTCAAATTAAAACTTGACACGTGACGGAGTGTACACAAAACTATACAATAGAGCACTGTTGAATTTGTTTATAAGTAATTCCAATTCACTTTTAAGCTCAATCAATCTTACGTTATATAGAAAAATGGACAAAATAACCGTTCATAGGGTGGTCAAGTTAGTGTAACAGGTGAACGCGGAGATTTTTTGATCACGAGTTCGATTTTTCCAATCAATACTTTTTCGATCGAACATATAGCACTGAGTTTGTCTAGTGTTATTAATCTGATTAATTTGAAGACTATTGCATTAGATCAAAAATTTAGCCGGTGCGGATAGCAAGTGCGACTCTTGGTCATAAACAAAAAAATAAAAATTGACAAAACAACGTCAACTGATAGACATCAAGCAACGCGCTGGTAGACTTTTCAACTATAATCTATAATTTGCTGTTTCCTTTTATATAGATTATTCTACTTGATCATCATGATTGATTTCATGGATGATTTCAGTCTCATCATTCTCCTCATATGAGGTCGAGTTCCACCTCATTAAATTTAATATTTTTGCCCCATATGAGAAAGTGGTGAAATCGAGGTAGTTCTTGAGATCAATCATGATGATAAGGTGGGATGGTTGCTTTTATATTCCCTTAAAAACTATTCAACGCCTTATTTCTTTAATTCCATCCGTCATTTATTTTTTGTTTTGTTCTTCTTCACATTTTAGACTGACAGAGAAAAGAATATCGTTTATTCCGAAGCTCTGTAAATTTTTTTCAGTAGGTGACTAGGTGAGCCAATAATTCGGAAGATGCTGTGAATAACTTTAAATCCAGTCCAGGTGATTCTTTATTTTCTTTTTCTTGTTATTGATTATACTCTTATGGGTTTCTGTTTTGCACATAGATGATTTTACGATCTGGGCTTATTGATGATGTGATTATTAGTCAGTCAGATGGTTTTATGTTAATTTGGGATTTTCTAAATACTGGGAAAAGGAAGATTTTTTATTTGTACCATGAATCTTTTGGGATACCTTATCCTTTCAGAAGATTGACCTTTTCATTAAAGAAAACAAAGTCAACTATTGGGGAATCAAAGCTTATCTTTCTAAAAATCAAATAAAGTTTGATTCTTCTGATGGAATTTGATCCTTTCAGTTTGAGTCCAGCATATTGAGTATTTCCATCATCTGATTCATGTGTAATTCTTCATCCTTTATTTGATTATTACAATAATTTCTTGTTGATGTCACGGTCGAACCTTCGAAAGTAGCAGCTCTTCACCGTGGCACGTAGCAGATGAACCAATAGCTGCTGGTAGCTGAAATTTAACCAAACAAATGAAGAAAAAACAGAATGGGGAAGGGGATAAATGAGAAAAATTAGAAGAGGGATGAGAAATACTATTGAAATCGTTCAACAATTGTACTGCAAAATATCCAATTACATGCACCTTCCAAATGCATAGATACAACATATGTAGACCAAACAACAACCTAAAAGTAAAGGCTTTAGGTCAGCCCACTTATAATACAAGCCCAACTAAACTATATAAAATCAAAGAGAAATGCCCCAATCCATAACATCCATTTTCCTTAAATTAACCTTGTCCTCAAGGTTCAAAATCGGGATGTTATCTTTGTATGTTGTTAGCAGCTGCCTCATTCTCTTCACAGGCCTTGGATTAAGCAAATAATGCGAAGTGACATATGCCTCATTCATCCCATCTTCTTGGTTTCTCTTTCCGCAAGATACACTACCTTTACTGTACTCAAGAACCTTAGACGGATTACTTCGCCCATTAGATAGAGGTGGATAGTAATTATTCTCTCCATTTTTCAAAGAATCATGCACTGTCCATCGTACATCGGCTAACATGTTGTACAGTATGTCCAAAGGGTCATAGTAAGATGTAGAGAATTATACCAGCACTCCAAACGTCAATTTCTGGACCATAATTTCTTTTCAGCACCTCTGGGGTCATATAATAAGGACTTCCTACAATCTCATCGACTCTTTCGCCGGCTTGAAGAACACTGAGAGCCCAAAATCAATAGCCTTTACTGGAGATGTTTCCTTCCTATTTGAAAACAAGAAGTTTTCAAGCTTAAGATCCCGACACATGACCCCATTCTCATGATGTATCTGGATAACTTCAACAATTGTGCGAGTAACAGCTGTAGCAGCCCTCTCGGTATAATGTCCCAAGGCAACAATGCGATCAAATAATTCACCACCCTCACACAACTCCATAACTAAGTGGACTCTATTATTATCCTTATAAGTATCCTTCAAGCTCACAATATTGGGATGGTTAGACCAACGCCCCATGATCTCAACCCCTCTCCACATCCTCAAGATCCACGTTTTCATTATGAGCAACCACAATTCCAGTATTCCCCTCAACACACACTTCTTCCTCTATATTCTCAGCAAACCTCTTACACAACTCTTCAGAGACCATACCCCTATCCGCCCTAGGATGGTTTGCAATGAATCCATAAAACCATACATAAGCCTTCCCTTCCAAGTACTTCTCGACTATTCCTAGCCTCAGTTCATCAGAAATATGATGGAGTTGGAAGTATTTTCTGGCTTGCCTTAGCCATTCCCTAGGTCCTTCTTCCTCAAAGTGTGGGAAATCAAATTTAGGTAGATTAGTTCCTCCCCTGATTTCACCTCTAGCACGACTACTATTCTCTCGACCACTACTTCCTTGTATGGTTAACATACTACCAGATTTCAAGTTAGTCATGGATCCTTCCACTCTCTTATTCTTCTTAAGTGTTTGCTCTGAGGACTCCATTCTAGCTTCCAATTTGCTGGTAACAGCACCCAAATCTGTGACCTCTAAATTCAGCCATCTACAACTTTGGCCCGTGTATCCATGATTTGTGAAATAGCTGCTGGTAGCTGAAATGTAACCAAACAAATGAAAAAAAAAAACAGAATGGGGAAGGGGATAAATGAGAAAAATTAGAAGAGGGATGAGAAATGCTGTTGAAATTGTTCAACAATTGCACTGCAAAATATCCAATTATACGCACCTTCCAAATGCATAGATATAACATATATAGACCAAACAACAACCTAAAAGTAAAGGCTTTGGGCCAGCCCACTTATAATACAAGCCCAACTAAACTAGATAAAATCAAAGAGAAATGGCCCAATCCATAACAGTTGACTTCACCAGAAAAAAATTACTTGTATCCTGTTTCTTTGCCAGGTGGAGTTGAGATTCTTTTAAAGATGAAAAACACAAGGAACTTTTTTGTTGTTCTTAGTTGTTGTCAGACTATCTGACTGTTTGCTGATTCTGTTTCTTTTAACACACTTGTTGATGGTCCTGTATTTAAATACTACTGAAATTCATTAGAATATTATCGCATTTAGGCACCGTGTATGGTGTATCAGTTTACCCTACACTTGAAATTTTAATATGGTGCTAACTCGAATGGAATGACGAAAAAGGATTTCAGATAGCTGACCCCAAATTTGTGGGAACAAGTCTTATCTTCTTTTTCTTCTTGTAGTTAGAAGAAGCGTATGAAGTGTGATTTATTTATAACTTTGTATTGTGAAAATATTGTCTTTCAAAACTTTGTGAATAATTGATGGTGTTGTTCGTTCTCTGTTCTTCAGTTCCTTTTGCATTTCTGGAAATTCTCGACTGAATACTAATAATATTTTCTCTAGCTTGTCTTCACATATATTTTGCTGACATTTCGTCTCATGAACAGGTGCCTGATATTCCTTCATCAAGTATAAAATATTTGTGATAGTAATCATGAGCAATCTCAAGCTGGGAGTGGAGGTTGTGAGGGGTCACAATCTTATGCCGAAAGATGGGCAGGGTTCATCCATCGCCTTTGTCGAACTCCATTTTGATGATCAAAAATTTCGCACCACTGTCAAAGAGAAGGATCTTAACCTGTTTTGGAACGAAACTTTCTACTTTAACATATCTAATCCAGATAATCTACATAATCTCTCTCTAGAGGCTCGTGTTTATAACAATGAAAAGACTACTGATTCCAAGTCGTCCATTGGGAAGGTTCGGATAACTGGTACTTCATTTGTCCCCTATTCTGATGCTGTTGTTTTCAATTACCCTTTAGAGAAGGTAAGTATTTTTTCGCGTGCGAGAGGGGAGCTTGGCCTGAAAGTCTATGTAACAGATGATCCATCTATTAAGTCTTCAATCCCACTTCGTGAAATGGATTCTACTTCATCTTCAAGTTTGCACTCAGTCGAAGGTGAAGGGCCTTATCAGAAACTTGTAAATGTTGTCTCAGACTTCTTAGGTAGTCGCAAAAAGGGTAAAACACAAACGTTTCACCATCTTCCCAACTCAAATTACCCGCAAAAAGAGCACCCGTCTTCTTCAACATCCAATCAACCAACAAAATACGGGGTTGATAAAATGGCTAATGAAGCGCATGCTCCACCAGTAGCCCGCATGTACCCAGGTTCATCCTCACAGCCTGCTGATTATCTTCTTAAAGAAACAAGCCCTTACCTTGGAGGGGGACAAGTTGTTGGCGGACGAGTGAGGCGTACAGACAAACCATCCAGCACTTATGACCTAGTCGAGCCAATGCAGTTCCTCTTTGTACGAGTTGTGAAAGCACGTGACCTTCCTTCCAAGGGTGGTACAGGTAGTCTTGACCCATATGTTGAAGTTAAACTTGGTAACTACAAAGGAGTCACAAAGCACTTTGAGAAAAACCAAAACCCCGAGTGGAACACGGTGTTTGCCTTCTCAAAGGATAGAATGCAGTCATCTGTGTTGGAAGTTGTGGTTAAAGACAAGGATATTGTTAAAGATGATTTTGTGGGTACAATTAGGTTTGATCTTCAAGATATTCCCATGCGAGTTCCACCCGATAGTCCTTTGGCTCCAGAATGGTATCGTCTAGAAGATAAGAACGGAGAGAAAAAGAGAGGGGAACTTATGGTTGCTGTGTGGATTGGCACACAAGCAGATGAGGCGTTTCCAGATGCTTGGCATTCAGATGCAGCTAGCCCTGTTGATAGTTCGGTAACTTCAACATACATCCGCTCTAAAGTCTACCATTCCCCAAGATTGTGGTATGTACGTGTTAATATTATTGAAGCGCAAGATTTAGTTGCGGCTGAGAAGAATCGCTTGCTGAATGTGCATGTTAAGGCACATATTGGTAACCAGGTTTTGAAGACAAAACCTGTTCAGACACAAACTATGAATGCACAATGGAATGAGGATCTGCTGTTTGTTGCTGCTGAACCATTAGATGATTTTCTGACACTTTTAGTTGAAGATCGTGTGGGTCCAAACAAAGATGAGATTCTTGGTAGAGTTGTTATACCGCTGGCCACAGTTGAAAGACGTGCTGACAATCGAATGGTCCACTCGAGATGGTTTAATCTCCATAAAGCAAGTTCAACCGAGGTTGAGGAATCGAAGAAAGATAAATTTGCTAGTAGGGTCCATGTTCGTGTATGCCTCGATGGGGGGTACCACGTGCTTGATGAGTCTACTCACTATAGTAGTGATCTTCGACCAACAGCAAAACAGCTTTGGAAGCCGCCAATAGGTATCTTGGAGCTAGGTATTTTAAGTGCCGTTTCTGTTCACCCAATGAAAACGAGAAATGGTCGGGGAACATCGGATACTTTTTGCGTCGCAAAATATGGTCAGAAATGGATTCGAACTCGGACAATTATTGACAGCTTAAATCCAAAGTACAATGAGCAGTACAGTTGGGAGGTGTTTGATCCAGCCACTGTTCTTACCATAGGTGTTTTTGATAATGGGCATGTTAGCGAAAACGGTTCACAAGGTAACAGAGACATGAAAATTGGGAAAGTTCGGATCCGAATCTCGACCCTTGAAACGGGCCGTGTTTATACTCATTCTTACCCGTTACTAGTTCTTCACCCTTCCGGTGTGAAGAAGATGGGAGAGTTGCATTTGGCAATACGATTTTCATGCACATCGATGGTGAACATGATGTGTTTTATACTCAAGACCACTTTTGCCTAAGATGCATTATGTCCAACCATTGACTCCGATGCAGCTCGACATTTTGCGTCACCAAGCTGTCAATGTAGTGGCAGCACGACTCAGTCGATCAGAACCCCCTCTCAGAAAAGAAATAGTTGAATACATGACTGATGCGGATTCACATATGTGGAGCATGAGGCGCAGCAAGGCGAACTTCTTCAGACTAATGTCAGTTTTTAGCGGATTATTATCTGTCGGGAAATGGTTTAAAGAAGTTTGTATGTGGAGAAACCCCATTACATCAGGGCTGGTGCACGTTCTCTTTATCTTGCTAGTCTGTGTCCCTGAACTGATTTTGCCAACAGTTTTTGTATACATGTTTTTAATTGGACTCTGGAATTACCGATTCCGTCCAAGGTATCCTCCACACATGAACACGAGATTATCCTATGCTGACTCGGTACACCCTGATGAGCTTGATGAGGAATTTGATACATTTCCCACCCGGCAAAATGCAGATCTTGTCCGAATGAGGTATGATCGTTTACGCAGTGTGGCTGGTCGAATTCAGACGGTGATAGGCGATATCGCATCCCAAGGGGAGAGACTACAGGCGATGCTGAGTTGGCGAGATCCTCGTGCCACGATCATATTTATGGCATTCTGCATTCTTGCTGCCATCGTATTATATGCTACACCTTTCCAGTTACTGATTATTCTCACTGGATGTTATGTGATGAGGCATCCCAGATTCCGACACAAGTTGCCACCGGCTCCACTCAATTTCTTCCGCCGTCTGCCTGCAAGGACTGATAGTATGTTGTAAGTTTTTCAGGTTCATTTGCAACTTTTGTGGGAGATTATCGATTTTCTTTTGTTGATTTTTGTATGTTCGTAGTCGACATGTTGTTTTCGATGTTTTCCGAAGTGTGTAACACAATCATATCATATTATGTAATATGGCATCTCTCATGTATGGTCCAGTTGCTATTCCAGATCTTTTTTGTATGATTGGTTATGTGATTGGTTATGCTCCAAAACAACATTATGCTGTTGATCTATCAGTATAATAACATTCTCAAAATGCTGTTTTAATGCAGTTTTGTATCGTTTACTGTTCTTCCCATGTTTATATTGAGTATTTGGATACATGAATAAATTGTTTTGTTTGTTGTCGTACTTTCTCAATGGTTATCCACTGGTCGCAGGTCGAAGTTCAAATTTTCAAGTTTATACAGCAAAATGAATTTCTTTCGCTTAGGTTCATTGGTCGATTTACATGGAGATTCAAAGAAACGAAATTTTTTGTCCATTTTCACAATGCTTAGTATCCACTGCAACACATAGGCGGTAGGGGGATATCGCGACAAAGTATTGTCTGGGGATTCATCATATCGTCAAAATTTGACAAAGTTTACGATAATTGTCGACCTACTAGAATACACTCCTCGGGATTGAACTGGTTATGAAAAACGCAGGCTTTCTGAAGCCTAGAAGAACTGTCATAGTTAAGCTGAGAAAACATAAATTTTACAGTCAATTTTAATCGTTCTGGTGTATTTGGAATTAATGTAAAACACTGATAAATGTGTCAAGGATATCATATACTTCTCCGGTATAAAATCCATTCCTGTTGGAATACTGTAACTTAAAGTTGCAAAAGAAAATAACAATGACAGAAAAACTAAGCTTTATACCCGTAAATTTAGGGTCGGCTACATGAATATATATATGAATATATATATATTTTTGCCATTCTGATGTGTTTGTTACTAGATCTACTGAGAGGTCTAAATCCTTAGAAAATAAAAGAATTCAGCAAAAAAGCAAGAATTCAAGAGTTTACAGCTTACCAAATCCTGGTTGACAATGAAAAGCTTCATGTAGACACAAAAAAGGCAGGCAGACAGAAAATTCAATTCTTGTCCATTCTTACCAGCACATGTACAAGAATCCAACCCTTTAAAGAACATTTCAAACCTCTTCAAGAACCAAAAAGAGCTCAAACGCATGCAAAATACAAACAAGAAACGACGTAGATTCAAGAAATAAAGGAAAATAAAGATTGCAATTTTACAGAATGTTAAGAGACTTAGCATGTGCGTGTTTACGATATTTAAGAAGGGAGATTGCCTTCTAGCTTGAGATCAAGGCTCGGAATCAAACAGCCAGATATGCATGCTGTCAAGTAGTATATAATCCTTTCTATCAAACAGCCATTAGTGTCATGCGAAGTTTTACACTAAGAAACTACCATCGCTCTTTTCCTTTACCTGGGAAACGGCAATAAAGATGACAAGGCATGAAATAGCTACTCATATTATTGAGGTTCCTTCATCAAGCAGAGTCTTGCAATATCAACAATTACAGATGCTACATATGCAATAAAAAGTATTCAAGAATTACTAAAATGACGATATAGACAAGGGCAAAAGAAAAGGAAAATGAACAAAGAAACACAAGTTAACCAGCTTCGAGATTCAAACATAGTTTACACAAATAAAAAAGACTTGAGAATCCAAGTACTCAGGCAGAGAGTTTCTGATAAGAAAATTCATACAAAGTTTTGACCCCATACAAGACAAGCAGTCATTCCAAATCTTTACAATGCATCTCCCCATCTTATTGAGAAACATAAATACATCAACTGATAGAAATAAGAACAGGACCGAGAATTTTAATCATCTATTTATTGTGATCATGGAAATCCAGTCACTAAGAGTTAAGATCAAATCAGGCTGCCGGAGCTCCTGAATTGTGTCCCATCTTGTTGGCCAGATTTCCTGCACTATCGAGACACAGATTTGCAGGGCCACGAACTAAGATTCTGGCAATTACCTGGAATCATGCATCAACAGCAAGGCTTAGAAATGAAGATGGTATAATTTCTTATCAATTTTCAATGGTTACGAGGTGTGTTCTTTAGTGCACAAAATCTACAGAACAAGCTTAAATAAATATGAAGTGCTGCATTTGTTTGATCGTTTGTCAATCATCTTGAGAATATATATGTCTGGAGAAATTGAAAAATAAAGGGATGAGCTGCATATAAGCAGGTTACTGGAAATCAAGATGCACAAGTTTCAAAATGGCCATTGTGGTATTGGACTACTGATGATCAAGCTCAAAAACTTCAAACACTATTGTAATTTAGTTTCCTTTGTCGAGGGCGGTTTAGCCTTTTTATCTGTTCTTAGGGTTATACAATTTTTTCCTATATATATTTTCTTTCTTGTATTCTTCATATTTATGAATAATACGCTTGCATCTTGTCTAACATGATATTGGAGCAACTTTTGATTCTGTCTCCAGCAAGTGGCTTGAGTATAAAGGGCAATTTAGTAGTCTTTTCATTTGTTCTTATTTATTTTTTTCCTCTATACACTTTCTACATGTTACTTTTCAGATTATTGAATAATCGGATTGCATCTCGTTTAACATGACTAAGAGCAAATTTCAATTCTGTTGCAAACTATACTATCCTTCACTTCCCTTCTCTGGCGTCTAGACATTGACATTAAGGTGGAACAAAATCAAGAAAACTAGATGATTCCATTTAAAGGAAAAAGAATCTATTAGAGCATTAAAGAGATGTTATATTCAGAACGGCGGTTTCTTAAATGTCAAAGTATCCTGAAGATACCCGAACACGGGTGGCAGCAATAAGAACTCCTGAAACTGCACCAGCCAGGGTATAACCATCGGGACCAGAAACAGAGACATGTAAGCAACCAATTGGGACATCAGAAGCAACATTGAGCGTATAAAATCCATATAGAGCCAAAATAGGAGAGAATCCCTGCAAAAAGATGTGAAGTTCATATACTGAAATTTTGAATAATCCAGTCAAATAATTTGTTACTGAGTGCGTGCTTTCTAAATTCTTACAGAATTTAGAAATTGCACACCCATAAATATTGAGATTAATGTAAAAACTTAAGTTGTTAGAGAGTGCCTATATCATTTAAATTTTATCCTCAACAATCCCTTATATATTGCAGGAGACCATGTCTAAGGTCACCCTCTTGTAGCGTCACACTTGTACACAATAATGTATATACGACATGTTTGGTATGGTGGATTACAAAACACTGGATGATGTTAAGAAGAAAAGAAGTTGTCCATTCATGTTCAATACCGTATATCATACATATCCTTAGTGCATATTAGCATGTGCATCGACGTAACCTATGAAAATAGGTCACTGGATGTGTTTCCCTGAAGCTCCAGTGACCTCAAAAAAGGATGGAGAACTCTCCTTGGTTCTCCTTCCGGTGTGCGAGAATCAATATATTTTATTAAAGAGAGTAAAAACAAGAAAGCTTAAGAATGTAAAGAATGTATCTCAGAGAGGATCCTTCATCTTTCAAGCCTATATATAGAAGTTTACCTTGATGACGTGGCACAAGGATCATTGACTTATGTCTTATTTTTGACCATTTGGATGTGGAGGAACACATGAACTTAGCCATTCCAAAAAATAAGAAGCCAATTTAGGAGGTAGTCAAAAGTTGTTAGGCTGCATGGATGGTAGCTTGGACGTGCAGATGGTCATTTGAAGTGCAATCAAACTTCTACGGGGCTGGTCGGGGCTTACCAGCCCTACACCATGAGCTGGAAAACTTGGAAGCCCCCCTCTTGGACTCGTCAACCTTGACCAGCCTTCCTTTTTGGGCTGCCCGAGCTGACCAACTTTACCTGTAGTCAGTCAGCCCAGCTGGCTCACTTTTGTTTTGGTTGAGCAATCTTCTACTTGTATGATTTACCTTAAAGTTCCCATAGTTTTATGATGTTTAAGTTCTGATTAGTCTTCTTCATTTATGATTCTATTTTTCAGTTGCTTTTTTGGACGACTAGTATCATGCATAGATGTGCTTTTGTGTTGTCTATGTGTGATATGCCTTACAATATGTACATGATCTGTGCTAAAGATTTGATTTTTCTCAGCTGCAACAATTTTGTAAAACTGTCAAAACTACAATATTTGAAGTTCATACCTGAAATGTGTGATTCACAGAGGACCCACCAGGGGTCTCTCTTTTAAAAGTCACAATGGAGACTGAACCAACTGCTGCCAAGATAGATATAGCCCTTGTCCCTTGTCGTAAAAGTGAGATTATCCTTGCCAAAATATTCTGCAGGAAAAGCCATGAAAATAGACCATATGAAGTCCCAAGGCCCTATTTGAGCCACATTAATTTTTTCATTCTCATTCTTCTACTTATTTTCAACCACACATTCTTCAATAAAATAATATTTTTCATCACATCAATAATTTTTCCTTATTTTTCAACCACATATTCCCCATCACATTAATAGTAAAAATGCATTTTTCTTCAAATAATGTGGCTCAAACACCCCCTAAAAGTGCCGGCAGTAAATGTAACATCAATGTTCTTAATTATGTCTCAAGTAATAGGTATCTAAAAGTTTGTATAATCTGTTAGCTCGAGCATGTAAAAGGCACTTTTAAATAGGTTTTTGCTTAAACATGATAACTTATTTCTTTCCTTCTTTTAAGTAAAAAAAGTATGAATTTTAATTACTCTTACCTAACTTTTAAAATAAGTAACTTAATAATTTTCAGTTTTTATCAATAAAATTATTTGTTAGAAACTGATTTACTTATAAGTAAACTTTATAAGCTTAGCCTAGCAACCACTTTCAAGAATGCTTGGACTAAGCTTATAAGCCAACCCAAACATGCTAAGCATTTATAATGTATCAAAGTCGCGTCATCTGGTAAAATTTCTGCTTTCTCTTTATCAAGTCCTATGAATTTTTACTGCTTTCTTTAATACACCTTATCATCAGCACACCCCAAAAGCTACTCTTACCAAGAAGTTACAACTATTTTCAAATTTTTGGCACCAATTACATATCAAGTGAATACCTGACCCCATTCGGAACTTGTCAGAGTAACAGAATGGAAGAGAGAAATACACTAGAATAGATAGAGAAAGGGAAGAATAAGAATATAAGAAGAGTGAGATATCCAAGAGAAATAATATGGGAGGAAGAAAAAATCTGTAATTCTTATTCACTTTATAATGGTTTGTAAAAATTGAAGCCTTAATTCCTGAACAGTAAGAGAACTTCTGATACATCACCACTTATCAAAATTCTAGTTAATCTTATTTAAACAAATGTAAACTATAATACTTAGTAAGACTACAATTAGGTCTCTACTAGAATCCCCGCCATCAAGAACGTAACAGGATTGAAGACATAGGACCAATCAGATGGTACTGAAAGGATAAAGATCCTCTTACGCCATTGTTTTGTTACAAGTCGAAATGCCACTATATGAAGGAAAATGTAGGATCTACAGCCGAATCCCATTATATAGAAAGATCTTCAGTTTTCTGATAGGATAGAAAAACCTTAAAATGGGCATGAGTGAGATGTTGGGATCAGGAAGGTGATTCGACTGCAGTATTTGTGAATAATGGGCTCCCATCCAAATTTCCCATTTTCTTTCTTATACTAATTTACTTGAAGCCAAAGTTTTTTTGTGGGTATACATATATCACCTCACCTTAGCTCAGTTGACAATTTTTTAACTAAGAAAGAATGCTGAATAATGTGCTTTATTGTTTTTAATTATTGTGCTATCACTTTTACAATCTCAATGTACTAAGTGCTTATTCTGTACACAATATTGGAAAGAATCAGACATCATGATGGAGGAGAACTAGTTTATTTTCTTTCTTGATACCGTCCAATCCTGTCCAACCAAACATGCCAAAAGTTTCTTCACTCAACATTTACCTATAATGCATACAGTTGAAAATGCAAAGTAATGCCTTCAACACCTATTACATTTAAGCATGTTCATTAGATCACTTTATAAGATATGTCATGGCTAGACAGAGACAACAAAAATATTACAAGTTCTTTTACCATGCTTATGTATTCGGAATTCAAAGTAAAACACTAACATCAATTTGCAAGGCATATTACATACTTCTCCTCTATCGATATTGATAAACCGTGTTTGTATACCATACAAATCCATTCTAGAAAAGGCACCCCTGCACCTAGCAAAATAATAAATCATTCATAAAAGCACACAAATAACAAATATTCAATTAAAGATAGCAAAAACATGAATTGCCGATCGAGTATACAATAAAACTGTAGAAGATCACAGAAACTTGAAAAGAAAGAAAGAAAAAAAAAGGTTAAACAAGAAGACCAAATTCCACAACAATTAGGGTGTGTTTGGTACACCCAATTGGATAGATAAGGATTAATTTAGTCCAATCCGAGGTTGGGTGCAAATAATTTGGCACTAAATTAATCCGGATAGTTTTCTATATACTACAATGACCGTAATATTATCCATAGTAAGGACATGGATCAAGAAAGTTTTAAAATTAACTAGATTCCCATAAATAACTAAACACCCAAAATTGCCATCTTTTCAAACACAAAATGCCTCATTCGCTGAATTTACAAATTATATATACTAAATTGCAGGTTATAAAAACATCCGCAATCAGAAATTAGGCGAATAACAAATAATCTATAGTAAGGACATTGCTCAAGAGTGGATTAATATTAACTAAATTCCCATAAAAAAAATACCAAAAATTGCTATCTTTTCAAATGCAGAAATGCCTCATTCACTGAATTTACAAATTACATATCTTAATTTACAGGTCATATAAAACATCCGCATAAAAATGGTAAATCATTAACAAAATCAGTATCACCCAAAATTGCAATCTTTTCAAACACAAAATGCCTCATTCGCTGAATTTATAAATTATATATACTAAATCGCAGGTTATAAAAACATCCGCATTCAAAACAAATAATCCATGGTAAGGATATCGCTCAAGAGTGGATTAATATTACCTAAATTCCCAAATAAATAAAATGCAAATACCAAAACTTGCTGTCTTTTCAAACACAAAAATGCCTCATTCGCTGAATTTACAAATTATATATCTTAATTTGCAGGTCATATAAAACATCCGCATAAAAATAGTAAATCATTAAAAAAATCAGACAAAAAAGAAATATTTCAATTAAAGATAGCAGAAAGAAACCAATGAATTGCTAACCGAGTATACAACCTGTAGAAGATCACTGAAATTTAAAAGAAGTAAAATTTTAGGTTAAACAAGAAGACTATATTCCAAGACAATTAGGGTGTGTTTGGTACTCTGGATAAGGATTACTTTAGTCTATACGGTGTTTGGTGCAAATATTATGAGACTAAATTAATGCAGATAGTTTCTTATATACTACAAATAATCCATAGTAAGGCCATGGGTCAAAAGTGGATTAAAATTAAATTCACAAATAACTAAGCACCCAAAATGATTCAAAAACATGGTATCTTTTCAAATGCAGCAATGTCTCATTTGCTGAATTTACAAATTGTAGAATAACATCCGCATAAAATCACAACTAATAACATAAGAATTACCTGTAACAAAATAACAGTCTGTCTGCTGGGTTTTTTTATTGACTTTGAAATCTGCAATTTCTTCACTAGTAAAACTGGTAGAAAAACTATATGTTAGGCCAAGCCTAAGAGCTTACTTATAAATAATAAGTTTTTTAAACAAATAATTCTTTTATTGGTGAAAGTTTTAAATAAGTAACTTATTTTCATATTAAAGTACGAGTTACTTTTAAAAAAATAACTTCTTACTTAGATATAGGTAAAATGTAAATTATCCAATACATGTTTGGAGATGAAAAATTAAACAAAAGTAACTTCATCTTTTTCTAAGCTTAGCCAAATATGGTCAAATCTGTACAAGAGGAGGTCAGTTGAGGATGAGAGGACTAGTTTATTTTCCTCATTCTCCAACCGGATAAAACAATGAGGCTGCGCTTTAATCAAATTTGTTTCTTTTTTTTAAATCTGACGAAGCATATTGCAATTTTGTTCTATGAATTTGATTGGTTTCTAAGGGTCTGTTGATGTAGATTTTGTGAAAAATGATATATTTGAAGAATGTGTGGTCAAAAAGTAGGGAAAGTGATCGATTCGAATGCAAAATTGTTTAATTGGGAGAATGTGTAGTTGAAAATGAGTTTAGAGAAAATTAAATTTTTAAGAATCTATAAAAAATAGGAGCCAAATAATACGACATGTACTTCCATTATCACATATGACATTTATTTAGAAAATTAGGTTATAATATTAGAATGCATATTTTGCATAATAAAAAGTTTTTTTTTTTTTTTTAATTAAGGGGAACATTACAATACAATATCAACCAAACATATACAATCATCTGTTCCACAGTATATCTGCAAACCACCTTAATCATATCCACCTAATACAGCGTGATGTACCAAATGCAACTTGACGGTTCAAATGACAAGTTCACGAACATTAAAATGAATTCAATTTCAAAAGGAAAACTGAATATATGTAACATATAATGCTGATATGATCATAAATCATCCGGCAATTTCATGATACGTATAATTAAATGAGTGAACCAACTGTCTCTGAATGCAAACTTATAGGCAGGCCTATTACCAGATCCGTAGAACATTAATTAGAAATATAGTTGATGAAGACAAACAGCAAGAATTAAACGTTTTAGCACAATTCTGAAAGACTGCAAATTATAATAGTCATCTCAGTACAAGAAAAGCCCCCAAAAAGCCATAACACGATCTCCATTGGTCCAATATTATTTGTAGAGGAAGAAGATGAAGCGAAACAACTACCTGAAACACTCAGCTGGATAAACCATATTTGACAAGAAACCCTTACCCTAGATTTGAATAAAAGAATATGCTTGCTTGGCCTTAATTTAAAAACCGGTATTTAAACAAGAAACTTTGTAACATGTATTTATACTAATTAGGAAAAGCATTCACACATAAATTTATTGTAGGAAATGGTGGTATCTGGATGTATACAAAGTAATAATTCAAGCATGTCTTCTAATAATCAAAATGCACATTTTCTATCATGCATATAAAAAAACTTCCAAGTGTTTTATACATCTAGAGGTTAAGACATTTATTCGTGATCTAATTTACATTCCTTTATAGACCCAACACAAGATAAGCAGTTCACTAGTAAAGCAAGTGTGGATTCATAACCTGAAGACATTAGTTAAAGATGATGCTAGTTTTCTGAAAAGCAGAGGAGAAAAAGAAGATCGAGTAGTGATTTTTCTACCCGTAGGAAACTACCAACCACGTGTCTTCAAGTTTGCATTTATAGATTTTGCCAATTATTTACGAAATGAGTAGCATGATGCATGTCTCCTAGGTGTCAAGATAAACATGGAAGCATAATGCATGTCTCCAAGGTGCCAATACAAAAAGGAGTAACATAATGCCTTTCTATTGGGTGTCAAAGTGTCAAGTATATAGAAAACCTTCTAGCCACGAATGCTGATTTTCCCTGGTAATGGTGTGCTTCTTTACAGTGGCAACAGAGAATTAGCCATGTGGCTATTTTTGCCTCCTGAGGTAACGACCTTTAAGAGACTTGCCATTGGAATCACAAAATTCTGTAACCAAAACAATTGTCTTTTGAACCAACATAATAGAACAAATTATTGTATTAATCAACTAAAAAGGTGTGTGCACTGTGTGGTATGGTTAAACTAGGAAGTCTGGAAAATCGAAGAGTAAAACAAGATGACTGAACAGAAACCTTAACATATGATACATATTTCGCTGAGCCTTTACTCAAACCTACTAAGAATAGTAGCAGGTCAAAGTCTATGAAAAGCAATCTCAGTATTGAAAGATGAAACAGAATACTCAGGTTCAAGCAAAGTTACCACAAGAAGCTAATCGTTGCTTTTGAACAGTCTTTGGCGGGCTTCCTCTCTGCTTCTTATTTGGTGATAGTGTTGCCATTGCTGAAGACAAAGATATTTCCAATGAAACTGAGCTTTCCAAGGCCTTGCCCTTTTCCTGCAAAAGGCAGGGTGAGCAGATGCACAGTGTGTCCATATTCTAAGGCATTCAAGCAGTGCAACATCAACCATAACACCACATTTGGATCTTTTATGAGCAGATGGCGCGCCCAAGTTGACTCCACGAGATTGAACCACCTCATATAAAAACTTAAGCTTTGAATGAGGAGACACATTTGTTTATTTAAATTTAGTCTTTCGCGCACCCCCCTTGTTGTGTTCACCAAATCTATTTGTCCACTAAAGACTTAACACGTGCTCAATTTTTTTCCCGGTAAGACTTGAACTAAGGTCTTTTACATGTTCTCACGTCATATTAAATTGTTTCATCTAGAAGTTTAGGCTATTAAACTCGTACAATTTTATTTATTTTAATGTAATCTTCAACAAAACTTGATTGATGAAGACACATTGCAAATGAAACCAAGCCATCATGTCTGTATTTCCATGGTGTTCCCCCTTCTTCTATACATAGGCTCACCTTGTGGCAGAGCAGATGGTGTACCAGTAGGCTAACTCCATGAGATGCCACTGTTGACAAAAGATACAAAGTCGGTGTTAATCCAATTGAATCAACCCCATTGTTTGGTTGAAATGGAACATTAGACAATGTATGAATGCAGGCCAAAAAAGTCGAAAATCCAGAAAACCCTCTCTGCATGTAAAAGAGGGCGCAGCCCTGTAATGCTAGAGCTTCCCTTTAATCCATTGCATTTAATGCAGATCACTTGCACTTCAAATTACTCCAAAGCCCAAAAATCAATTCAACTTTCACAAGTCATTTTAAAGAAACGCCAGGAAACCCCAACCCCACCCCCACCCCCACCCCCCCACCCCTTTCCCTTCTATATTGTATTTTTCTTTACAGTACTCGAGAATTCAAGAAAACATTGAAAATAATTCAAAAAAAATGCACTGATTTTATATCACACCAAGCAAAATTCCTTAAAAATTATAAATTGCATAATTTATATTGAATTCTAAGAGATAACACAGAAGGTAAAATTCAGACTAAATTGAAGAATAATGGAAACTAGAAGACATGAAGACAAGGGGAAATATATGCAAAAATAGTGTAATATAAAGCAAAGCAAAAATGAAAGAATTAAACAAAAAGCAAAAATTCAAGATATTTTACAACTTACCAAATCACGGTTGACAATGAAAAGCTTCATGTTGAAAACAAAGGCAAATAGACACAGAAAACTCGATACAATTCTTGTCCATTATTGTCTCTTGATCAACACGTGCAAATTCCCAAAACCCTTCAACAATAGAAAAAGAGCTCCAACCCAAAAAGAAACCAATATAAAAAGGACACCCAAGAAATGACGTAGATTCAAAAAAAAATAATGAAAATAGGTTAGTTAGTATAGGGCCCAACCGGGTTCGAACCGGTGACCTATTGATCTGCAGTCAATTGCTCTACCACTGAGCTATGGACCCTGTTGTAAGCTAGTTCACAATTATAATATTAAAATATAATCCATAAAAGTGTTGATAGGAAAAACATTATCCTCAATTCTCGTGTAGAAAATGTCAAAGATTCATTCAACCATAATCCTCCTTACTCTAATGTCTATATTGATCGATCGAAAATCTTTTAATGTCTATATTGATCGATTGAAAATGGTGAAAAGATCAAAAAAAAAAAGTTGGTAATCTACCCATATTGAGTAATACGAGTTATATTACATTGCAAGAGAATGCTTGATTTATAATTTGGAGTTAACTCATCATATTTACTCACCAAAAGCTTTGAGCATACAATTCGAAAGTATATTAGCCTGCATGCCTTATCGATCTTATCGCGTATATCTCCTCATCAATCATGTCTAATCCATCGTGTAAATGCTTGTTGCATACATTCACCAAACAATACTTGTACGTGGAAAAAAAAAAAAAAGGAAAAATCCTCCTAAAGAAATTTAAAATGTTATAATGAACACCACCAATACAGGCTGATCCCATTCATGGCAAGTAGTAGTGCTCAGCTCTTAAGTTATAAGCAGTAGACAAAAGTCAGGCAAAGAAGGTGAGAGATGGCAATGCAGTTCCTTATTCAGTGAAACTTAGGATTTGCAGCTTGAAATGTCTATTTAGTACAGACAACTATGCTGCCATGAAAGGTGATAAAATTGCAATCGTAAGCAAAACATATAAAGACTAAACCTGATGATCAGAACTATCTCCCGTCGGGCAAAATGTGAAAAATAAAGAGAGAGAATCCATTCACCAACCTCATCATCTCCACACATAGGAACCATGATATCACCCATTGGCGCGTCTTCACATCCAGAGGTCACTAACGGACAATAGAACCATGTTCCATAAGTAGAAAGCGTTAGTAGTTTATTCTCAGGTTGGACATAAAGAGTCGAAGAAGGCAATCACTCATTCGCATATGCAACATCTGGTGATTAGGCACATTTAAATCTTCCACTCAATCAAAATTATCTGATCCCAACAGGATGAGAAAGAGGGATATGAAGTTTTGAACAAAGTAAGCTATATGTAGTTGTTGGAGAAGATGGTGGTATGGAGTGACACGAACACCAGGAATATATCCTTCAAATTCTGCGAAAATTTTGACAAAGTAACGACAGGGAAATGGATCAACTATTTCACCAAAAGACGTAGTGACAGAAACAAAACTGCGCAGAAAAACCCACCAAAAAGGGTGCAACAACACAATGTAGTATGAATGCAAAGTCGAGACAAGTGTTGAACGCTTTTTTCTTAAGTCGAGTTTGCCCCGGAATGGTGCTAACGGATTATGACAATCGACTCCCAAAATACAACGAAGAACCTCTTGTGTAAGTAGAATTACAACACACAAGAACAGCGAACCAAGATTTGGTTTTACACTCCAAAACCAAAATTTTATGCAAGATAGTGCAAATTGGTTGAGAAAAGAGAGAAAATGATATAATAATGATTGCATATCATAGGTGTGAGGAAAATGACGTCTTAAGGGTCCTATTTATGGAGTGTGAAGGGTTATGGACGAAGTAGTGCTAGTCACCATGCAAACAGACGAAGGAGTCCACTTCGCTAGCCTTTTATCTCAAGCGACACTTTCATAAACTTTTCATTCGCTCGAGCGAAACACCTGTCGCTCGAGCAACAGTGTTATCTAGTTTCCTCTAAACTTCCTTCCAAACTTTGGACCTCAATTTCTCATTTATCCAAAATTGGTTTCGAGACGTCAAATATACTCTTCAACACATACACGAAAATTAGAATTCTCTTTTAGGGATGTTGCCCCGAGCCCCCACGAGGGGCGCTGCCCCCTTGACCCCCCGCAACCTGACCGAGCAGGTGGATCCCCGTTTCGAAGCAGCGAAACGATAAACCATTTGCATAGACAAATTAGGTTGAATATTTGGTCGAAGTTAACACGAAAGTCTAACATTGATTTTCAACACTTGACCAATTTTCTCGAGTTTTTAAACCAATTTCCAATAGTAGTTTTAACAGAGATTATCTTGCAAAACTTCAGGAGAATGACAAGCACTTGAACTTTGCTAAAGAAAGAGCTGGTCCTATGGAATTTCAAAAGTTTAAGTAGGTTTCTTCTAAGGGAAGCTGATTTTGGATAGGGAAGGCATGTTTTGTTGGATCATTTCCTTAAGTTGTCAACTTCTACGGACAAGCAGTCGGATGATGAAATTGAGCCCTGGATCAACTAGATAAGTCTGCTGCCAGCAAGAAGAGCTCCCCATATCCGTTTATCTGGCTTAATTGCATATTGTTCACAAATTCAAGAGCATCTTCGATATTTCCTTGAGTGCTGAGCATGTCCACCATACAAGCATAATGTGCAAGAAATGGAATAAATTGAAAGATATAAATTTTTATTGTATATTGCAACAGCAAATTATAATGTATTGGTGTAGGTAGGATATGAACTTAACATATTGAGCCCTTGTTTTGTCCCCATTATTTTCAAAATACATTTTATTTCTCTTATTTTCAACCACGCATTCTTCATTAAAATAATATTACAAGCAAATATTTTCTTATTTTTTAACCACATGTTCTCCATCAAAATACTATTTCAAAGTGCATATAATTCAAAAATTAGGTGATAATTCAATTTTTTAATATTGAAAATAACATAATAAAATAAAATTAATCTACATACCCCACCCTCATTCACCTCGCCCGATTTCACTCTCAAACCCAATTTTTTCCAGTTCTCGTCTCCTATCTCTCTTTTCTCTTCCCCTTATCTCTCTAACAGTAGTGCTCGCCATCGAAGGTGGTCAACGACGGGTGTCATTGCGTAGTTAGCACAGTTGCAAGCAATGCCGAGCACAGAGGTGAGTGGTGCTACGCAGTTAGGTAGTATTGGAAGTGATAGACTTGGTGGAGGTAGAGATGGGGATGGGGATGGGGATGGGTGTGGGCGTGGAGGTAGGGGTGGACTAATGTGGTGGTGGAGGATTGGGAAATGGAGTTGACGGTAGATTGGGAGGTGGATCTAAAGGTGGATTTAGTGGAGAAACAGGAAGTGGTGGTGGAGCTGGTGATGGACTGGAAGGTGGTGGTGGTGGTGGTGGTGGTGGCGACGACGATGGTAGCAAAGCATTCGCATGGCGTCGTTGGTGTGGTGGGTGTGATGGGGTGGGATAAAAGTGCTTGAGGCCAATTATTTGGGCGATTGTGACTAATAATATGTGAGATTGCGACTAAATTTCTAATCGTGAATCACAATTTCTTAAGTTGTGTTCAATTAATTTGATAATTTGTGACTGTAAAATAAATTATGACATAAAAACTTGTGATTTTTGATCTAGAAATAATACGGGATCAATAAATTTGATAATTCGTGATCAATAAATAAATTGTAACTTATAAAATTTTGTGATTTATGATTGTGACTTTATGTTACTGTATAATACGTAGTTGTGACGATAAACTGTATAATATAATGATCTTAATATTTTTAATTAATAAAATATTTGTAATTATCTAATTAATTAATAAATTTTAATTATGACTTATTTTTGAAATTTTAAAACAATTTTCAAAATTTTATAAATTTTATCTTTCAAACATCTTAGATATGTGTTGTTCCCATCTTGTTATAGCTAGGGGCGGACCCACCCAAGGTCCAGTGCAGATGATCACCTGCACTGAACTTTGGGTGGATCTGCAGGTGGCAAGAAACAGTGCCTCATGGGAAGCTGGGTTTTATGTTTGAGTTCAGGAGAATTCATTGCTTGAAGAGGCTCAAGAAGTATGGCTGCTCATTGTTTGAAGATGGCTCATTTTATATGGTTGTTCAGTCCTTGAAGAGGCTCAAGAAGGCTGAAATTAAGCCGACTGATGTTTCTGCTACTGTACGTATGTCTGTATTGCGACATTTTTACCTTCATTTCTTTATACACTAATTCTATTTTGTTGTATCTTGAAAGGTTGATTAACAAGAAAATATTACTTTTAAGAATCATCACTTAGGTTGAATCCTTTATTCTTTACTAGCCTCCCATTTTTGTTTTGTTTTCGATTCTTAAATAATCAAGCTAGATTTTTTGCCAGTTTTTCTTTTCTTTTTCTTTTTCCTTTTTTTTTTTTTTTGTATTTTTATACATTCGATTTTAAAATTGGGAGTGGCAGTGGATTTGATCCTCTCATTTTCCGTTGATTGGAAATGGAGAAAGGGAGAAATGAAGGTTTGATCGGAGGAAAAAAAGAAAGTGAAGAAGAAGTAAGAAGAAAAACAAATGAGTGCATGTCCAAATTACTAGCACTATTTATGTGGAATCCTCTTTCGTGGGTGATGGAAGCTGCAGCGGTTATGGCCATTGCACTCGCTAATGGAGGAGTTAGCACTATTTGTTTTTGCATTTTTATTGACAAATTATTAGTTTATTTCAATATTATTCTGTTTTGGGTGATTATTTTATTTCCATTTTGAAGATGGAAAATTTAAGTATATATACATAGTGTAGATGTTCAATGAATCAAATTCTTACTGATTTTGTTTCTATTTTTATACATACTCCAAGAGAATTTATGAGTGATAGTCTCGTTGTTTATGTAGAGAAAGATATATTCTTAAAGATTGAAAATGAATTGATTTTACAAAGATATCAAAGTATGAAAACTCGTAAATGGCAGTTATAAGGTATTTCATTTTTAATATAATGTTTGTGTATTGTGTTATAATGCTATTATTTTTTTATACATTTTTTTTTATATCGCTCGCACTGAAACAATAACCTGGGTCCACTCCTGATTATAGCATAAATAATATTTCCAATACTCAACATAGTGTCTCTTCCACCTTTGTTCACCATGATTCACCGGAGTCATCCACGCTCCACCACCACCACAAACCACCTCCGACCTATCGACGCCAAAATCTTTTTCATGCACGACTAATTTGCTGGATGAAGAAGGAGGAATTAAAAATAAAAAATAAAAATTGCCTGAAGGTAGAAACTCAAGCTAACAATCTAGAATTATAGCAGAAGAATTAAAGAAGAAAAATAAGTAGTTCTTAATCAGATTTTCAGTCGACATAAGTAAAAATTGAAATTATTATATAACTATGAAGAATCAATTGTCTAACATAAAATCGGAAATAATCAAGTTTTGTTGCGCTTATAACCAACATAAGAACAAAAGTCCCCATAAAAATGGTACAAAAAGGAGCATAAATTTGATTTACAAATAAATTTTGATCGTATTTTTTGTTAAATTTCCAATTGAATCAATGCAATCTTCTGCGATTCGATAGCACCATCAAAACCATATCTAAATTTGTAGTCAATACATTTGGCATCAATTTGGGGCTTAATATGAAATTTAGCATGTAGAATTCCGAACAATTGAGCTGCAATTACCTTGAGTTTGACACAACAACGATTGTGGCTGTAGGACGCGATGCCATAGCCGTCAAAGGTGGTGGAAGAGGTGGGGAAATGGGATTGGATTATTAGATTGGTGATTGCACCACAACAAGAAAACATTTTGCAACGTTTGAAAAAAATTGTCAAAGACCTTTTGCAACGTTTGAACATATGTTGCAAATCTCGATGTTGTCATGGAATAGCTCGTCTTGTCTTTAGGTTTTATTGACTTGCAGAAGATACGACAACGTTTTTTGAATGTTCTTAATAACTTTTTGCAACATTTTTTAAGTGTAGCTTAAAAACTTTATGCAATATTTTTTTTTTCTATAAACTTTTTGCGAGTGTTGCTAATAACCTTTTTGCAACTTCTTCAAATGTTGCTAATAACCTTTTTTGCAATATTTTTTGACTGATGCATTTTTTTGTTTTATTTTTTTACAGTAATTTATGTAAATTGACTAGCAAAATTAAAGATAACTCTTTATAAACAAATTTTGGAATTATGTAAAATTGATAATTTCATTATAAAATGATTGAATCCATACAATTAAAACATTAAATGTGATACAATATCACCTAAATATAAAGAAGCACAATTTCTACCCCCATGGCACATTTTCAAGTGGTGAAAGGGAAAGGTGAAAAAATTTAGTCTCGCTTGCAACTGTCGGGTAAGTATTCAAATTCTAAAACATGGATAAGGTCATTGATAAATGAGAGTTAAATGACAGTCTTCCACCTTGCACCATTGGAGGCGTAACCTGCGATTTACTCCTCCATCAAGACCCAAGATAGGGCAGGTGAGGGCGCCAGTAATAAGGTGTAATAAAAAAAAAAAAAAAAAAGATGCACAATTTCTCATGATAAATCAATATACTTGAAGCATGATCCATCTGCTTCAAGCATCTCTTTGTTGGATAATCACCAAACTTCCCACAGTATTTTGCACTTTTCCCTAAAGCTAAAGGTGCGTTCTCTTTGCTATTTTCGGACTGTTTTCTGTTTTCGATTTTTCAAAACATTGAAAACAGGTTCTCTTTCCCATTTTCGAAAATAAGTTTTTGAAAATAGTTGAAATTTTTTTAAAGAAAATAGAAAATAACTTTTTTTTACGTTTGGCTGTTTTCTTCACAAATCTACCAAAACTCAAAAAACACGATTTGAGAAATATTTTTTGAAAACGATAAAAAGAACGAGTTTTTAACAATTTCAAAATGAACACTCAAAACACAAAACACAAAACACAAAACGAATTCAAAATTGAAATATGAAGATAACGCCTCCTAAACTTCTCTGCCTGTACAAATGCACACATATACAATCAGAAATTCAAATACAATAAATCTCAGCAAACAAAGCTATTAAAAACAGAACTTGGAAGGCAAAAAACTGCACACGTGGGAGTAGGAAAATGCATTGTTCTCTTTACCCCCTAAAATCTTGTCCTCAGGCTTCCCATGTCAATCCACAAAACAAACTTGACAATGAGCCACGACATGGTACAATTGATGGAAGCCTCGTCATCAAGAACCAGATTGCAAAGTACAACTCTGCATTGCAAGTACCTATGCTCATTATCCCATTCCCATCGGGTTGGTTCTGCTCCTCCTAAATCTCCACCCCCATCCACTTCATACATTTTGACACGGCCCTAATCGTCCTTGACCCGTCCGTCTAGCTATACCTAAGTCAATCTTTTCAGATTCTTTCCCTTTTCCTAGTAGGGATGGTAATAGGACGAGTTCGAGACGGAACACCTTCACCCCGCCACGCCTCCCTCCAACTTTGTCCCGCCCCATCTTAAACGGGGCAGGGTGCGGGGCAAATATTTATCCCATTTGTTGACCCCATTTAATTTTAATTTTTTTTTTTACATTTTCAAAAATTCAAGTTATGTTATTATTTAAAGTTCAACCCTTAACTCAAAATTAAAAAATCATTCCATATATTTTAAAAAAAATTCTAATATTTTTAATCAAGATATTAACTTACTTTGATTAATTGGTATAAATCTTTTTTAAGCAAAAAATATTTATTTAACTATCATGATTCATAATTTCAGATTATATAATTTAACTATAATAAAAAGATTGAATGACCGAATTTATAAATTATATAAACAACTGTTAGTTATGCAAAATTTTAAATTAACAATTGTATAATATAATTGTTGGATTAGAAACATGTTAAAAAATTATAAATACATTCAACAATATTTTAAAACTAACTATTTATTAAAATTCTATTTTTAATTTTTTTTACGGGACGGATTCGGAACAGGGCGGACCCGCCACGGGGCGACCCTTTACACCCCACCAACCCATTGGGGGAGATTTTTAGGTCCCATTAGGGGTGGAGCCCCGTTGGATCGGGACAAGATGAGTTAAATTATCATCCCTATTTCCTACCACAATATTTTAGACCTAAGTTAATGTTTGAAGAAAAAAAACATGCTACAAACGTTGTCACCACAACCAAACCTCGCAACCACATACCATAGCCAAGTCTCCAATAGCCCCATGCTACCCATTACTGTAGTCAAGATGAGAGACAAAAGGGGGGTTTGAATATAGAGAGAGATTGAAATAGGAATGACAATTTGAGTTATCGGCTTGAGCTGCTCCAACCTGTGTGGCTCGTCTAGCCGGCTCCAAAAAAATGAAGGAGCCTCCTCCTTTAAAAAGGCAGAACAAAAGCTGCCAATGTGTTATAAATTAAAAAAAAAAAAATCAAACTGACTCGCCTTGGGTAGAGCCTTGATTTTTGGCCGAGCTTTTGCTTGGCTGGGGACAAAAAAACCTAACTAAATTTTACTCGAGCCCTAACTCAAGTCTTGAGTTTCAATTCACAAGTCGATTCGACTCGATTCGTTAACATTCCTAGAGGAAGCAACAAAATAGGATTAGGGCTTTGGAAATTTTAGAGAAAATGGGGAAAATGAAATGTGTGGAAAGGAGAGACGTTTTAAGAAAATAATTGGAATGGAAAATGTTAAAGGGAAAATTGAAAAATTCGGGGGAGGTGAAAATTTCATTTGGGAGAGAACAAAATAGAGATAAAAATCGGTAATTAAGAATGATCTATTTTGAATTTTTTTTTAAAGTTTGATATCTACTTTAAAAAATTTGTAAAAAATTACAGATGAAATATATTCTGTTTCCATCTCTGTTGCAGTCCTTTCAAGTAGTGCCGGATTTTAACAACGTTCAAAAAGCTTACAACAAATTAAACTTTTTACAACATTTAAAAATTCGCAATAGTCAATACACATTGCAAAAGACTATATATTATGAATTTCAACGATAGACACTAAAAGTTGCTATAAAACAATATTTTTATAACGTTGCAAAAAATTAAACTTTTCACAACATTCAAAAAATGTTGCAAAAGGCAACATTAGATATATTCGTTTAAAAAATGTTGACAAAATTCAATTATTATATTAATCAATAGCAACATTTACTTATTAAAATGTTGTGATGGACCCCTTTAAAAATATTTAATTAATAAATGTTATCTTTTTAATGTTACAAAATGTCATTTTTATTATAGTGTTAGTTGTATCAAAGAACGTGTTTTACTGCAATATGTCTTTTAAAAATTTAGGGGGTGTTCTCTTTGTTATTTTTGAGCCGTTTTTGATTTTCGATTTTTCAAAATATTGAAAACGTGTTCTCTTTTTTATTTTCGTAAACGAGTTTTTG
Organism: Osmanthus fragrans; assembly: GCA_019395295.1. NCBI lineage: Eukaryota > Viridiplantae > Streptophyta > Magnoliopsida > Lamiales > Oleaceae > Osmanthus > Osmanthus fragrans. Next base: position 6,142,899 of record CM033350.1, on the reverse strand, counting down.
AAAACGGTCGAAAATTTTGTGAAGAAAATATAAAACAATTTTTTTACGTTTTAGCTATTTTCTTCACAAATCTGTCAAAATTCAAAAAATACGAATTGAGAAATATTTTTTCAAAACGACAAAAAGAACAAATTTTCAACAATTTTAAAATAGACATTCATAACTGAAAATACAAAATAAATTCAAAACTCAAAACATAAAACTGAAACACGGAAAGACGGCTTACCATTTTTTATCCAACTGCAATGTTGGACCTGATTAATTCTTAAAAATCTGGTTGAGCCTTGTCATTCTGTACGTATTAAGGACGTGTCTGCACTTTCCCATTCTCAACTCTTCTATTTCAATTGATTTCCAAAAACAAAATATCAGTTTCGATTTTCCAAGATTCAGCCTCACGGGAACCTTGGCTCAAAGCCTGAAAGGAATAATTCATGTTTTCTGTTGCTCCTGCAATCACTGAAGTAATCCATTTGCATCCTACGTCTGCCCCATCAAGGTATGGTTCAACAAGGTGGTATTCCGGTGGCCCTGGTAAAACTTCAATGAACCTTGACAAAGTTTTGTTCCAGATTTAGTGATTATGCAAGCGATTGAACTATTTTCTTCCTCCATTTTTTTAGCTTTAAGACTGTGTCAACATGTCATTCTGGTGGATCGACTTGTGCATTACCATTGGAATACTGATGTCTGATTCTAGGATTTGTATTCCATGGATTCATTTTTTCAAGCAGCTATATTTAACAATGAAAAAATGTTATTTGTATTGTCATTCTTTTGAAGAACTGTCTGTAAAATTTCAATCGAATTTAGAGTGCTGTTTGGATAAATTAGTCAGCAAATTCAATTTTGGATTTTCAATATCATGTCATTTGAGGATTTAATTCCGAATATCCTCTTTCACTTTGTTTAGTATTAAACTTATGGAAATATGGTGTTTGGTGGGGATTAAGATTAGATTTTTTAGTAGATTGTGATGGAAGTTTTTTAAATGTGTGGTTGAAAAGTTGTGGCACCATGAATTTTGAAATATGTGGTTGATATTGATTGTTTGACTTAGACTTAAATTAAAATCTGATTTTAATTGGTACCAAACAATTATAATTGTGCCTTTTCCCTCTAATTTTTATACAACTGTAACTTAAGTTCATTTCCCATTTTTATCCTTTACTCTGCACAGCCCTGAGTTTCAGTAATCTCATGATTCATGATAGATTGTTTATTTAACCCATTCAGAATCTGTGAAAAATCATCTCATGATGTCTCCTTGTGCTGAGGAAATATAAGAAACGTCCGGATACAGATTACTACAACTAGAACTAAAATTTTACGGACACAGATTAATTTTGTGTCTTTGTAAACATTTTATCTCAAAGTGTAAATAATAAAAAGATAATCATGTTAAATTACCAGTGATGTTTCTCACTACGTTACTCTTTAGTTATGGCTGTCTACACCAGCATAAGAACTAAGACTTGGATATTCTCTCCTAGAGTTAAGTTGCTGAGTGTACTAGGGTAAATGCTTTGAAGTTTTTGTTTACATCTCCTGGCATAGGTATTGAATTTTGTTCAGAATCGTTCCAAACATCCTTTTTTGAGTAGTGAAAGTACAGCTAGATGGGAATAATTCTTCATTTTTCCCAATCCACTGTTCAACTATTTCATTTGGCAGTTTTGAACACTAATGATTTAGCAGCTAGAGATATATTCATTAGTTGAAATGAAAGGGATGAGGACATAAAAACCATTGGGGCTGCCTCAGGGAAGGCAATGGGGGAGGGTGGTATCTTGTAATTATCTTGCACTATAGTTTATCCCAGGGAAGCAATTTGTTTGAAACTTGTTAAATGCTCGAATCTTTTTTTACCCCTTGAGAATTGTGTTCCCACAACTGTTACTATGTTTTGTTTATTGTCACTATCAAGGCGACTTGATGCTAATTTTTCGGGGAGCGAACAGGGAAGAAATGTGTTTTTAAGTTGAGTTTGGTGTAAAAGAAATTGCATTTGCTTAATCTTACCTTGGAGATTATTTGAAAAATCTGAATTTCATAGGAAAAATATTATTTTTTCATTGTTTCTGATCAAATAACAGAAATTCTTGAAATTTGAGAATAAGCAAAAAAAATTTATTTGAATCTCACTTTTAATTGATTCTAATTTTGCTTAAACAGCATGGAATTTCTGATATTACCTTCAACAAGATGAAATACCCTTTTCTATAGTTGATTTGAAGGAAAAGGTGGGAACAGGGGGTTTCTGATGGTGGTGATTTACCTCTAAACAAGTTGAGTAGTTTCTTGACATCAAAATTAGTCATGCTATCTATACAGGTAAGGTAGTCTAATTATGATTTGTGATTTTTCTTCAGACTTGCAAAACAAATCCATTTGAAGGAATGCGTGATCTGACACTCAAGTTTGTCGAACTTTTTACCTAGGATAGAGGAAAATAAACACTATTGTGTAAAAGCAGTGTTTAGAGAGTTTACAATGATTATGAGGTCACATGATTTTACCTTCCCCTAGGGAGTTAACATTCTTGGTCATTATGCTGAGTGTAATAGAACTTGTGTGTCCATGTCCTATTGTTATTGGGATACTTTTATCCAATAGGCTTAAAAGCCTTTCATATGCTTTGTTAGAATTCTTGCAATTGGCTCCTAGGTGGATATTGCAAATGATTTTTTATTCTTAAATAGGCTAGGTTTTTATAATCAAAATATATCACCTGACTCCCCACTTATGAAGTTCTCGTAGTTCTCTTCACAATTGAGAGATTTTTTTTTTTTTTTTTTTATTTATTATTATTATTTTTTTTTATGGCCAAGGGACCTGCACTTAAACTTTCATGTGATATCATTCTTTGGTTCAATAGCTGTGTGACATTATTAATTTGTTTTCATGTTATTAAGAACTGAGAACAATTCTACTCATAGCTCTATTAGTAAACCACAAAGTGACTATCAGAACCAACCAAACATCACCACATTAGACGTATAGATGCAAACTTCCCCGTTAGTGTACGTCTATATTTGTTTTAAACTTATATGTAATGATAACTTTTATCAATTGTTTGACCAAGTATTGTTTGTGATCTTTACCTCCTTTTTTCACACCGTATTCCCTTTTTTGGTATCTTTAAGTTATTCGACACACTAACATTACCTTAAAAATAACACAGCCCGTGCATTACATGGACAAAAGACTAGTATATATATCAATTTTGATAGTAAGATATTAATTAACTCTTTTTAATTAAAAGTGAGAAAATAGAAAGCAGAAACCAATCAAACTCGTGCGAAATAAAAAAAATAAGTATTTTTTATTGAACCATGCTACAAGTACAATATTGATTGACAACATTGGTTGACAATCACTCACATTGAAGGGGGTCACGATGAATAAAAAAATTGTGGACCCCTCTTCATGTGAGATAATTGTCAACCAATGTTGTACAATTAGCAAAATTCTTTTTTATTTTTCACATTTTTTGTTACAGAGACGATAGAAATCATTATCCGGCGGCTGGCTTGGAAATATTTCTCACTGCTGTTTGCTAACAGTACAAAACCGACTCTTCTAATACCAAGAATAACATTATTTTACAGCCGTTCATTCAGCATTTTCTCCAATATGTATGCTCAAACCCTTCCATCAACAAAACATGTAGTGTACAATCCAGTAGCAAATCGAGGTGAAAATTTGTTGTTTGCTCCGAAATTGAAACCTGGGTTTTGTAATTCAGCCAAAAGGATATTCGAATCAAGAATCAGTTTGAGAAATTATTCTAAATTCGGTGGGGTCAGGTGTGGGGGAGGAGTACAAATGGAGCAAGAACAAGAAGAGCAACATGATGATAGTTATTATATTAGGAGGTGTGTGGAGCTTGCTAGAACTGCAATTGGGTACACAAGCCCTAATCCTATGGTGGGGTGTGTGATTGTGAAAGATGGGAAAATTGTTGGTGAAGGGTTTCACCCAAAAGCTGGCCAACCTCATGCTGAGGTAACATACACTTATTATTGTATCATTTTGTCATATATGTTAAGAGCAATATATTTTACCTTTTTTGATTTGGGTGTTTGTGTAAGAAGCTAAATGCTTTTAGGTTGTTACATTGTATTCTACTTAGGACCTTTGGGCAAAGTCACTCATCTGTGCTTTGGCTTGTATGTAAGAGGTGAATACCTGTTTCAATTTCAAATGTTTTTTGCTATAGATACTACGTTAAATAATATGGAATCAGCTGTATTTCTTTGCCATATCTACTGAGATCCAAAGCAACTAGATCTTTAGATGACTCCTCTACAAAATTTGTATTGGAATTCGTCGTAAGATTTAAGAAAGGTTTATACTGGCCATTAACCTACAACAAGCCTCCTCCTTTAACTGGCATAGGGTCGGTATGAAAACTGTAGGTGGAGTTAAATATTTTTTTATTCTTTTAGATATGTTGGGATTTTTCCGGTTATATAAATGAGATGCGAACCATGTAATGGTGAGCATCCATCATAGATTTGTTTAGTTTGATCCAAATAGTTAAAAAGATTAAAGAATAATGGTTTTCTTATTTAGTTCTAATTTGATGTTTTGGCAACAGATATCCAATCTGAAGGCTGGTGCTTTTATACATAAATCCTAAATCAATGTATAAAATTAGATTAATTTTCATACAAATATATTTACAAAGAAGCTTTCAAATATTTTTACTAAGAAAACTAGAAAACTGCAGGTTTTTGCACTAAGAGATGCTGGGGATTTGGCAGAAAATGGGACAGCATATGTGAGTTTGGAACCATGTAACCATTATGGGAGAACACCACCATGCACCGAAGCACTAATCAAGGCCAAAGTAAAAAAGGTGGTGATTGGTATGGTGGATCCGAATGCCATTGTAGATTCAAAAGGGATTAGGAAACTTCGAGATGCAGGAATTGAAGTGACTGTGGGAGTTGAGGAAGAACTGTGCAAAAAGCTTAATGAAGCCTATATCCATCAAATGCTGACAGGGAAGCCCTTTGTTACTCTGAGGTACACTCTCTGATGGCTATTTTATATGCTCTGAAGAGATGTTTGGTACACGGTATTAGAATGGACAAGATCTTAACTTCTTTTTCTTTAATACTATTGCTAACTATTCAACCCATGTTACGATACATACCATTAGTGCATGTTTGGTCCATAGTACTAAGCATGACTAGACAACATAATAAACAAGATTTAGGGCCTATTTGATGTAGAGTTTTTGAGAATAGAGTGAAATGTGATATTTTTTTTTGGAGAATGTGTAGTTAAAAAATTCTGAAAAGTTATGGGTCCATGTGCAAAAACTATATTATTGGGAAAGTGTGTGGTTGAAAATAATTTTTAAAGAATCTGTACCGAAAAGTGGCTTAATTTTCTTTTTCCTTAATGTTTCCAGTCATGTTTGGTCCATCTACCAACTATTGCCTTTTCATTGAACTCTGTTGATAGCTTGATTATCTTGCCAGAGGACTCTGGGTTGTTTTTGTGTTTCTTCTATTAGACTACATGTTATGTTTAACTGAATACAGGATTGCATTATAGGTACTCGATTGCAGTCAATGGTCATCTTCTCGATCAGCTTGGTGAAGAAGTCACAGAGCGTGGTGGATACTATTCAAAGTTGTTGCAAGAACATGATGCGATCATTCTTTCTTCTACGTCTTCATTTCCTGCATCCAAGGAACGTGGGGCAAATCAACCTCTTCAAATTGTGTTATCAAGAAATCCAAATTCCCAAATTCAAACTCCCAATCCTGCTGATGATGCCACTTCTAAAGCCATAATCTTCACCGAGAAAGAGATGAATGTAGAGCCAGAAACAAGTCAAAAAGGAATTGAGACCGTAGTTTTTGATAGGATAAGTCTGATTTCAGTTCTGGAACATTGCAAGCATCAAGGATTATGCAGTGTCTTGCTTGATTTAAGAGGGCATCATGCAGATTTTGAGGATATACTAAGAGAGGGTTTCGAACAGAACTTGTTCCAAAAATGGGTGGTGGAGGTGTTGCCAATTTGGTGTGGAAGTGAAGAAACAGCATCGAAGCATATCAATGTAGAAAAACGGGTGAAGAATTTGACATCCATGGTCTCAGGTAAAAGCATTCTGTTGGTGGGATATTTCGAATGAAATTTCTTGACTCATGGGGAGCGAACTCTCAAAAACTACCAACAATTTGTTTTCTGGTCACAAAGAGGAATCTCTGCCCCTCATAGAGCTATCAATGGCATTTTTATTGAAAAAAAAAATCATGTTGCGAGGGTATAGGGGACAACATTGTTCTACATTCTCTGGTTCTTATTTGCCATATTCTCTGGTTTCTTACTTGCCTTCCATGTGTAGAGAATAAGGGAGTAGCAACAATTGGTAATACTCAACATTCTTGGAATCCTTATTTGCTAACAGTATGGATGATAATTCATTTCGTTTTTAAGAATTGATCTTATTTTATTCCAATTCTTTCATGATCAGGGGAAACATCATATTGGATCCCAAATTGACGGGTTAGTGTCACAAAAACCAATTCTTAAATCACATTAAGCAGAAAGAGGTATAGAATGAAAAACTAATTTTTTTTGACTGAAGTGAATATGAAAAAAAAAAAAACGGAATTCAGAAAATCTTTGGAATCCGTGACCATCATATGCTCCATGTAGCTCTAGCTGCTCTACATCGCTAGTTTAGGTGGGTCGTTTAATTCATTGTTCGATAGAGTTGTAATGCATTTTAATTCATTGAATAATGAATCAAGAGTTCATTATCACCTAAACTAGCGTGATGAATAACATTATTGTTCATCAATGCCCTGCTATAAGCTAAAAGGTGCTAATTAGCACGTACGCATCAATCTCGACAAAGTTGACAACTATGGCAACCATCCCTCTGTATAGGGTGACTATTGGGTCATGACGCAAGACTCCTAGTTACTATGCAATATTGATATCGATATGTTGTGCATCAATTGTTAGAACGATTCAAATTGAATCGACAAAATACATCTTAATAAGGACACTAAAATTGAGTCCTTGTCCATACGAGGAAGATAATTATTTCAACCTATCATTGTGCATAATTGACGTGATTTGAAGCTTCTATTAGTACTTTGTTAGGTTTGATCAAGTTCTCTTCGGAATCGAAACTAATACGTCTCGCGATTCTTAACATTACCATTGCAATAGCATGTACGTCCACCGAAGCACGAAGTACAACATATTCCACTTCACATATGGCCCATGCCATGCCATGTGCGATGTAAAAAGAACAACGAAAATAACTCAGCTCTGCTGCATGTGCGCGCCACAAAACCCAAGGTCCCCAAACTTCAGATCTTCAAATTATCCCAAACATATATACAGATATATTTGTATCTGTGAAATGAGATCTTAAATCGTTATTATCGAAACTAGATTCCAGATAATAATGGTTCGCTTCAATTTGGCATCTTCGAAGCGGAATCCGAAGCAGTGGCGTTTGCTGGACATACTTTCCGCCGCTATCTTAGCGGCGGTGCTGCTCTTTTTCCTGTTAGTTTTCACACCACTGGGAGGATCAGGTCGGGCACGAACATCCGGGTCCGATCATACGCAACGGGCTAGGGTGGTGGCGCTGCTGGAGTCGGAGAGTCAGAAGGCGGTGGAAATTGAATCTTGTCCGGCGGATACGGTGGATCATATGCCCTGTGAAGATCCGAGACTTAATAGTCAGCTTAGCCGGGAAATGAATTACTACAGGGAAAGGCATTGCCCAAAGCCGGAAGAAATGCCGCTCTGCTTGATCCCGCCGACCAAAGGGTATCGCATTCCTGTCCACTGGCCGGAAAGTTTGTATAAGGTGTGCTAAAAGCTTAAGCTGTTAGAGAGTCCATATCTATTCGTTTAAATCTTGTCATTAACTAGGTTAAGTTACTCCGTGGAATTAGTTATTTGGGAGTTTGGTATAATTTCTCGACTATTTTCAGTATCCTGAGTGCATTTTGGAGCTGAAAGATAAGAAATGAGATCTGATATTTGGTAATTAAGTTAGAGGTTTTTTAGTACTAATGGTGGTAAAATTTGCTACTGGTTTTTGTTTTTGTACGTTGTGCCAAGTTCATTTAAAATTTCAAAAAATACTTTGATCCTGAATGGCTTTGTTATTTACTCATTTGATTCACTTGTTTAGTAAGTCTAATGCTAAAAGTGTGATGAGAGAGTGAATTTGTATTCTGCTTATTATGCCAAATCCACAGCTTTTAGTGTGAGTAATGCTATTAAGCACCAATGGTATTAAAACACCGGTCTATATAGTGCTAATATGACATTAAATGAGAGGTGTGATTAAATAATTCATTGATCCTATTATTTTGCGTCACCAAGATTGATGTTGTAGCATCAGTGGTGCTAGATAGCATTATTTTTTTAGTTTTCATAAGTTTGTCTTCAGCATTAATGCTCAGGAAATAATATTTAAGTAGGAATTGCTTATGGACTTAATTATATTGATAGCAAAGACCCAACTGATTTTGCTCTCCTTCTTTCCCTTTTTAACTCCAGGGGGTGGTGGTGATGGTTAAGTAAAGTACACCTGTTATTGTTGAAGTGAAAGCTTGTGGATCACACTACTTAATTTTCATTTTCATATCAACTGAGTTGTTGAGGGTAAGCCCCCTTCATCATGAAAAATGGAATCATTCAATAGGAAACGGTTACCTTTTTTATGGTTTCATGTTTTTGAATCCATCAGTTCAAAGTAGTTTACTTTATTTTTCTTTACTTGGTTTGTTTTAAAGCAACATGCTATTGTTTCTGAGATCACATTTTGTTTGTTTGGATGGTGATGTTAAAAGTCTTTAGATTGGTTGCAATTGCAGAATTGCCTATATGCATTGATCCAATTTTTGGAATGGCGTCAAATAGGCGTTTGTGATCTAAATTAAAACTTCAAATTTCTTTCATATGTTTGTTTATGGTCAATATGTTTGATAGTCGATACAGTAATGGAATGTCAATAGTGTCAATGTAATCTAAAACAGGCTCGATCCTTCATCTTGATTGTGACATTTGGATAACATAGAAGATCAGAGAATAAATTATTTTCCATTGGTTAGGTTGTAATTTTATATAACATGTTTGCAAGGTACCAAATCAAGAAATAAAAAATAAAATATCAGATTAAGCCGGTGAGCTTGAGTCCAGCTCACCGCGTGGGTAAAAAAGACTCAGTTGATGTGATTATTAGGCTACCGAGATATTTATAAGTTCTTTCACTCTTTCCAGACCAACACCACAAAACCAGACCCAACTCCCTCTACCACACAAATCAGCATAACACCCAAACCATAACCACCATCCCGCTGGCGCTGTGTACAACCACCAACACCAAACCCATCCACAATTACCACTCGCCACCACCTCCCTACCCAAAGTTTAGGTCCTCATTGTCATTTTAACGAAATTGTAGAGTTTGTGTGTCCACAACATATTCTTATCCAGGAAGTCAATTTTGATACTCGAGTTTAGGAAGAGGAGGACATTATTGTTGTTAGTGAGGATGGGTGAGAGTTGTGAGCCCATAGTGTGTCCCTTGTTTTGATTACACTTTTATTCGACCTGATTAACAAAGTCACACATGAATTAATGCTCTTATGCATCGACACTTGGTTAGAAAGAAAGGTACAGTTTATCTTTCAAAAGTCAGTTCCATCAACCGGGGGAAATGATGGAGATCAATAAAGCCTCCGTTTGGAAAAAATATAATTTTTTTTAAAATTGTCCAACTTTATTTTCAATTATACATTCCAATGAACTAACAAGTACTATCCATTTATCCATCACTCATTTATAAATTCTTCCCAGATAGAGGCAAGGATTTTAATGGAATCGTTGCCAAGTTTGGATTTTTATTTTATGAAAGCAATTAGAGTTTTTTTTTTTCCAAAAGATTTTCTAGTATTCTTTTATTTTATATCCCTGATTACTAGCAAATTCATCTTTAAGCAGCAATAGGATTTTTTATTGTAAGACAGACTTTGATTATTGAATACAAGATATTTCCCCTCTAATTTTCTTCTCTTTCTCGATTTTTATCTCTCTCTCTCCTAACCTTCTTCCACTCTTCTTCCCTTTTTTCTTTCATTTCTCCTTTTTCTTGTCTCTTCTTCCCATTCTCTAAAATTCTGGTTCTTGTTCATTTGCGTCTGTCGTCACCTAATGAAATGATGGCTGACTTGCTAGACAGGATGCTTTTTTCATATTTACCTAAGAGAGGAAGTGGAAACGGATCATTTCTAGAAACTAGGTAGTGAAGATATTCTGCTACAACATACTTGGTCAGCTTTGTTCAGAGTGCCAAAGCACATTATGAAACATTTTCTTACATTAGTTGGCAGTGCCCTCAACAAAATTTTCTCAAGTTTTTTCTCAGTTTGCATTTAGCAACTTAAGGAGTTCACTTTTATCTACAATTTACTTTATGTTAACAGTGCCAGCCTGCCAGGTTGTTTGAGTTGACCATTTACATTGTTTATGTTCAGATATGGCATGATAACATGCCTTATAACAAAATAGCTGATAGGAAAGGCCATCAGGGATGGATGAGAAAGGAAGGCCGATACTTCATATTTCCTGGTGGTGGTACAATGTTCCCGGATGGAGCAGTCCAATATATTGAGAAACTCAAACGGCATATACCAATAGCTGGTGGGGTTTTGAGAACAGCCCTTGATATGGGATGTGGGGTATAAATTTTGTTCCTCCTTTTCAACTTCTATTGATTATCATATTTGGCTGTATATCATATTGTTCATTGTGGTTGTAGGTTGCTAGTTTTGGTGGGTACATGCTTGCAGAAGACATATTAACTCTTTCTTTTGCTCCAAGGGATTCACACAAATCACAAATACAGTTTGCTTTGGAAAGAGGACTACCGGCTTTGGTTGCTATGCTCGGCACTCGCAGGCTTCCATTTCCTGGTTTCTCTTTTGGATTTGGTGCACTGTTCTCGATGCTTGATCCCTTTCACTGCGTATAGTGAGTTCTTGATATTTCACAGGTCTTTCTCACCTTAGATTCTGTTATCTACTACATTTATTCATAACAGAGGACTTGTCACTTTGTAGACGCGACGTATTTTCTTGAAGTTGATCGGTTACTTCGCCCAGGAGGCTACCTAGTCATCTCCGGCCCCCCTGTACAGTGGCATGAACAAGATAAGGAATGGGCTGAGCTTCAGGCTGTGGCCAAATCATTGTGTTATAAACTCATTGTCGTGGATGGGAACACTGCCATCTGGAAAAAGCGAAATGGGGATTCATGTCATCCTAGTCAAAACGACTTCGACCTTAGCTTGTGCGATGAATCCGACAACCCAAGTGTTGCCTGGTAACACAAAATTCACAATATTTGGAGTTTGGATTTGCCCTTTTTCTTTCATTATTCTAAAAACTTCTGCATGCTAGTTATTGCAACAATCAGAGTAATTTGAACCCCATCATTGAACAATGACTCTTGCGTTGAAAATCGCATCCTTCATAAAAGCTTGCCTTAAACAATTTGTTTTGTTGATTTGAATTATATGGTTTTACAGGTACTTCAAGTTGAAGAAATGTGTGAGCAGGATGTCTTCTGCCAAGGGACAATATGCTGTTGGGACAATTCCAAAATGGCCAGAACGGTTGACAAAAGCTCCTTCAAGGGCTGGTGTGATGATAAATGGAATTGATGAGTTTGAATCTGACAACCGGAGATGGGCGAGGACTGTTGCTTACTATAAAAATTCATTAAACATACAATTAGGAACTTCCTCCATTCGAAATGTCATGGACATGAATGCATTCTTTGCAGGTTTTGCTGCTGCACTATTATCTGATCCTGTTTGGGTGATGAACGTTGTCCCTGCTCACAAGCCTTATACACTTGATGTTATTTATGATAGAGGCCTTATAGGAATTTACCATGATTGGTAAGTAATTATACTACTACTGATCTTCATTTGAATGAAATACTGATCTTCATTTGAATGAAATAGTGCAATATCTATCAGTGTGTTTTCCGCATTCATTTTTTCTGTAATGCTAGTTTGTTTTCATGATTCAATGTGTCTCCTTCATACAGTTGTTATTTGGTTTCCTCGAATATATCTAACACGCACTCTATATAAACCTTCTCTTGAATCACTGATATAGTTTCAATTTTCCTTTCCGCAATGAACTCATGACTACAGTGCATTATATATGAACCTTCTGCAGATTTTATGTATTGTTGCTGTTCATTGATGTGATATGAATGGCCTATGTATAAAACAGAAAAATTATTAGGCAATTTTATTTTAACAGCTGAAATATGTGTATGATGATGCTTTCAGGTGCGAGCCTTTCTCTACATATCCTCGCACTTATGATTTGATTCATGTGGCTGCTATTGAATCTCTAATAGAGGATCCCATCTCTGGAAAGAGCAGGTATGATTGTATTTTTTCAATGATTTCTTTACTTATTGAGCTTCTTCACCACTCGAATAATACCTCCAATCACTCTCTTTATTCACATGGTGAATAACTGATTATGCCTGTGCACTTTGCTTTTTACTGAAACTTAATCTCGTGAAAAAGATATTTTCATCACTTTCTTCTTCATCCATTTAACATACGACTTCGTTACATGGAGCAATGGTTAATTATTTTCTTCGTTTCCTTTTTTCGCCGGCATTCTTTCTACAAAAATGTGGTTTTTCTCATTATGATTTGGAGCCAATCGATCGCACTGTATAAGGTTCTAGACTGGTGCAATGATTTTCTCTGTTTAGGGTGCTAATAAGCTTTGTCATTCATGCATAATTTGCCCAACCAATTGTTTTTCACTGTTCTTTGATATCTGCTTCACTGCACAGCTTCTCTCTCTAAGACTGTCTTTATTTGATAAAGGTGAAGGTCGTTTTAAGGTTATTTGTCCCCAATAAAACATTTCTTGTGTATTCATATGTATCTCTGTACTTTTTTGCATATCTTATTGGACCGCATTATCTTTTGCATTATACTTTATTGAACCACTTTATCTAAATGCTTAAACTGTGATAGAGTGAACGTATTTGTATATTTTAATGTCTTCAATATACCCTCTCAGTCAAATTTATTTATTTATTTTATTTTATTTTATTTTTTATGAAAGGCCTATGACATGCACAATTTTCATAAATGTGTGGCAATGAGACTTGCACCTAAGAGATTTTCTTGTTTTGATATCGTCATGATCGAGTTAGAGAGGAAGACGTTTATATATTTAAATAAAATTTATTCTTCAACATATTTAATTACTTAGATAGCCTTTGATATAAGTTGCATATTTGTTTAGTTGTTGGAGTTGGAGTAGGAGTTGAACGACTGCTGCTGCCATATATTAACTGTAATCACCCGCTCAATGTGATTTCAGGTGTAACCTTGTGGATGTGATGGTGGAAATTGATCGAATGTTGCGTCCCGAAGGCACGGTTGTGATTCGAGATACGCCCGAAGTGGTTGCCAAAATAGATCGAATTTCTCGTGCCATAAGATGGAAAGCTTCTATACACGTGAAAGAACCCGAGTCGCATGGAAACGAGAAAATTCTTGTAGCAAGAAAGAAGTTCTGGAAGCTATAGGTACCCTTCATTCTTTAATTGGCTAATATGTAGTAAACTGGAATTTCATGCATCAAATGAGATAGTTTTCCATCACGTTTTTCATTTTTGTTTTACTTAAAAGAGGTAGCTGTAATAGAATGAGGATAAATATGTAGAAAGATGGAAAGACACGTGATATTTACAGTAAAATTCTGTAAAAATTGCATCATAATGCCAAATCTTTTGTTTATTGTAGACAGTCATTTGGATCGAATAGAATGACCGAGGAAAATTAGTGTATTTTATGAGAATAACTTTCGTGACATCTCTTTCGCGGTGTAAGCATTAATTATTTTGATTAAAGGGTTCTTGTTTTTATTATATTTTGTTTTACTTTTGATGGTATAATATGGTTATTGCAATTTTTATAGGGCACTAACGAGCACAATGTAACCTATTTTACGCTTGTAATCAAATTTCAACGCCAGACAAATACATTGAAATTTGACTTGGTTAACTAGGATTCATAACTTCTATTAATTATTCATTTCATTTATTTTTATCAAAATTTAGCTTCTGTTCAGTAATCATTCTTTCAAAAAATAAAAATAAAAAATTCTTATTTATTCTCAATCAAATATCCTTACAATAAAATATTCTTTAAGTAAGTTTAAAACTTTTTAACTGTACAGGTCCGTTTGATAGGCAAATGTGAAAATGAATTGCAATTTCATGTTAGTTGAAAAATAAAAACTCACCAACCTCATAGGAATTCGTTTTCCATGAAAACAAAGAAAATGCAACTTAAACAGGTCGTACCTTGGAATTTGAATTTCATTTACACCGTCATATCAAACGGTTAAAATGAAATTTGTTTTTCTCGGATATGACATTTTTCATAAAATTCATACATATCAAACGGATCCTACATTTCTCCAAAAAATTATTCTTTGCAAAAAAGGTTGTCAAACAGGCTGTAGTTTCCATTTGGTAAAAATTAAAATCAAGATTTTAATTTAAGTCAAAATCAATAATTGTTCCTTATTTGGGTTCCATTATTTCTAAATTACATTTTTTTTGAAAATTCATTTTCAATCACACATTATTCTATAAGATAATTTTATGAATAAATTAAAAACGTTTATTTATCTTTTAACTACACATGTTTCAAAAAATTACTATTTTAAAATACATTTTCTTTCAAAATCACATTAAAATGGACCCAAATAGGGGCTTAATTTCAATAACATATTTTACCGATTCCACAAATTTTCAGCTACATATTTCATCAATTCTTAACAAAAACTTGCCAAAACTAGTCTCATTTTTAGCTAAAAAGAGATGGCTTATTTTATAACCCAACTTAAATAAGCTTAGCCAAAATAATCCAAACTCATAGTACCTTTGGACAAGTATATAGAGACAATATAATTCCCATTTTTTGTAAAATAAAAATAAAAAATATAATCATTATATCGATACAAAAAATGTAAAGTAAAAAATGATCCGAGTCATATTTTTCAGGGATGAATAATGAAAAAATAACGTAAACATCCTTTCCAAATCTTCAACTTCCACCGTCTGGTCAAACCTTCACGAATATATATCACACAATACACAGACATCTCTCTCGTCGGAAAAGGCAATTCACTGTTCAAATCAATTCTCGGCCGAGACGATGTCATCTGACAATAACATTTCCAGTTCCGATGCAGCAGTTGACACGACGCCGTTATTGGGCCACCAGATCTTCCGCACGCGCCCCCGCTTCATGCGCCGCCCGCCGAGCCTCCGCGGCGCGTCTCGCTTTATTCGCCAAGCCAGCAGCCGCAGTCGCGTGATGCGGGAACCGTCCGTTCGAGTGCGCGAGGCTGCGTCCGAGCAAATCGAGGAGCGGCAGAGCGACTGGGCCTACTCGAAGCCGATAGTGGTACTGGACCTATTTTGGAACCTGGCGTTTGTGATTGTATCGATTACTGTGATGATCATGAGCCGGAACGAGTCTCCTTCAATGCCTTTGAGGCCGTGGATTTTGGGATATGATCTTCAGTGCATTTTTCACATTGTGTGTGTCTGGATGGAGTATAAGAAGAGGTATTCACAGCGAAATTTGGAGGAGAGCTCAAGGGGTAGCGTTAGGTACAGTAGTAATTACTCGAATTCGAGTTCAGGAAGTGATGACGTGGAGTCTAGTGATTATGCTTCCGAGGGCCGCCAAAATGATGATGAAACTAGGTATATACAGTCATATATATTCTTCGTATTTTTCTCGAATTAGCATTCATATTGGTAGACAGAATGTGTTCTTGACTTTTGTGATTCTTTTTAGCTATTTTAAATAATTTTATCTGTAGCAGTAAAATGGATATAATTGGCAGACAGAAAATGGGTGAATAATTCTGCAAAAGTCGAGCCACCACATGACCACATTTGAATTGGATGCTTTGGGAATATCGTGGTTTTTGAAGTTTAATGTTATTAAGTGGTTGATGAATTCCTATATGCATGTTGGATTTTATATAGGTGCATTGCTGAAGTAATGATTTCTGGCTTGTCGATGATGTCAAATGGAAGAGAAATTTTGGGGTGTTATGACTTATCTCTTTTATATTATATAAATGTAAATTAATTGTTGTTCACTTGAAGTATAGCAAATTCCAATAGGAGAAAGCAAAACTAGCCGTGTCTCAAAATTCTTGTGCAGACACGAGGAACACTTTATATCTGAAAAACAACTTACCATAGAGATTACTAGTTGAATCTTTTAATAGTTATGGAAGACATGGAGGGACACCAACAAAACATGCCAAATGAAATACAGCTCTGCTTCCAAAAGACCTTTTTTTTTTTTTTTTGGCATTAAAATGATATAATACCTTTCTGAGCGAACATAAATTTGTTTATAATGTTCTGAAGTATGTATTATTTCTTTTTCTCTTGTCTCCGTCTGCTGGACTGAGTGATAAATCTGTGTCGACACAGAATGACCTTTATGGTGGTGTCTGGCTTGCATAATTGGTCACCAAGTCTGAGTCATAGATTTGTCTTGTGCTTAGTCTTTTGTTCTTTGGCCTTGACTTCGCCCCGTAGAATTCAACATCTCTGATATGTTATGCATTTCTGATATCTTTCCATTTTGCATAAGTAGGGGATTTTCTAACCTTTAAATTATTAGATCTCCACTGGGCAAACATTAAACTATGAAGGTCTTAATTATATCACATATCTGAGCTGACAAAATAGATAATTAATGACCTCTTCCTATTGCAGTGTTGTTAAACATCTGGAGTCTGCAAATACAATGTTCTCATTTATTTGGTGGATAATCGGTTTCTACTGGGTAACTGCTGGTGGCAAAAGTTTGACTCATGATTCACCACAACTTTACTGGTTTGTCCAAACATATCCTTCTCGGCTGAGGCCTCAATATCTATATGTTTTTCCTCTCCTTTGTTTACCATCCATACATGGGGTTTTGTTTTACAGGCTTTGTATTACATTTCTAGCTCTCGACGTGTTCTTTGTTGTTATATGCATTGCTGTGGCATGTGTCATTGGTATTGCTGTGTGCTGCTGTCTACCGTGTATTATTGCAATCTTATATGCAGTAGCAGATCAGGTAACTCTAATTTTAGAATCTCTTACCTATACCTGTAATTTGCCAATAAAAATGAAATGCATTATTTTCTTTGTGTGCGGTTGTTGAACTTCTTTGCTGAAGTGCCCAGAGTGCAGTTCAGGTGCATTTGCGTCTCGTAGAATTATGCTGTGCTTGATTTCCATAGAAAATCAGCTCGGGTTGTACTAGTGTTCATTGAATAATAATGATCTTGATATGTTCAGGTTAGCTGTGACAAAGATATCTAGATTTATTACCCTCTAGCATCTTAAATTTCCCTTGTTCTTATATTTCAACATAAACCTCCTGGGATTTTCTTGTCCCTTTTTCCTGTGCCAGGGGTGAGGGGATTGGAAATAATTTATATACCTGTCTTTATCTTTCATGAAGTAAAAAAGCAGAGCATGCCATGCCACTTGATGATACCAATAGTGTGGAGCAACTTCCTATATTGATCTTTCTATTCATGTGTATGTATATATGCAATGGATATTTTTGTGGGGTGGGTGGGTATCGGTTTCTGTGACAAGCAATGTAAGAGTTAATATGGATAATGCAGATAGCTTCCTCTCTTCTCTTCATCCTTTTTAAGTAGTTGAATTATTGTGTCATCAAGTCATATTTTGGCACTTTACTAATGAAACTTTGAGAATATGGGATCTTTCAAGCATATGGGAAAAAATAAAAAATTAATTTCTATTTTTCAAGGATCAAATGTGGAAAAACTTCTCCCTTTGTTTTTATATCTATTTCTTTGTTAAATTTATATAACCCACATCCATGCCTCTTGTGTGTTTCAATTTGAAATCTAGTCCTTGTTTGGTTCATTTAAAAAAGCTTATTAAATTCTAAGTCAACAATTACAACACATTTCATGGGATTCACAACTTTTCAGTCATCCATCAACTTTTATCAAAATCTAACAAAAAATTATTTATCTAAACCAAACAGGGGCCTAGTGAGCCCCAGTGGTAAAGAACTAAAATTTAGCATTTTATATGGTTTTTTAAAACTTTTTGTGAAGTTTATTTATGTTTTATTGCACCTCTTTTTAATTGACGTATCTTTCGAATAATTTTAATTATATTTAAAGTATACAAACCACTGATGCTGTAGAATTAATGTGGATACATGACGATTTTAAAGGTATGATAGTGGATAAAACTATCGTTTTTGGTTTACTTTTTCTTCCTTTCTTTCCCTTCGCTCCTACTTCCACTATGCACTATGTTCAAATGAAAGAGAGAACCCCCCCCCCCCCCCCCCCCATTTCGCTTCTGACATCACTTGCTTCCACTTACTAAATAACAAATGACTCTGTCTGTCCTATATGATCTATAAAAGAAGTCCTGGAAATTCCTTATGGTACCATGACATACATTCTATTAGAATCTGAGTTCACCGATCAAAAGTGACACTAAATAAAAGGTGCATGTGTTCTCTCTGGGTTATCTTGATTATTCACACTTAAATTGGATTGTCACTTCCATTGATGATAGTAGTTCTTTTATGACATTGATTTATATTTTCATGTTTATCTTCAATAAAATGTTCTAATTATGCTTTCGTGATAATGAGATATGTAGTCATATTTTAAGAAATGAACAAAAAGTCCGGAAGGGGTCTGTATTCCGTGATTCTGTGTTGGAGATTGTCATGTATCATTTACTCTTTGTACGAATTTGCTTATTTGGCACAGCATTTTCCTCTTGATGCCCCAATATTAATTTATTAATTTGGCACTTGTTTCTTTATGGCAATAGGAAGGAGCGACTAAGGAAGACATTGAAAGACTGCCTAAATACAAATTCCGGAGATTTGGTGATTTTAACAAAGAAAGTGGTGAGATTCAAGAATCATTTGGAGGAATAATGACCGAATGTGACACTGATTCACCTGTTGAACACGTTCTTCCTCTAGAGAATGTGGTATGTTCAATTATAGTTTTGATACTTCACGTGTATAGAAACTTCGCAAATTCATTTAAGATTTCTTTTCTTTCTTCATACTGTTCTTTACAACTGCGCAATTGGTGTGAGATTGGATATACCTGTTTTATGCTTATTGGTTGCGTTAATTATCAATACAGCATTGGTTGGTGGGAGGATGTGATTTTATGGGAGATTATGGAGTAAATTTTTGTTCCAAACATGTTTTGATATGTACTTTTTGGTTACTTTTAAATAAATTAATTTACTGGCAAAATAAGTAAAATAGCTTATTTGTTTCCAACTTTAGCCAATCAAATTTTTTTATTTATTTGAAAGCAAACTTATTTACTTATCAAACATGCTCTAACTCGGGCACTGGGAGCTTGATTTAAGTGTTTATTGGGGTTATTTCTTTCACGTTATGAATCTTTAACTTGCTAGCATGAATTCATCAAAAACATCAATGTTTAAGAACAGTTGGTCAAATTTTCTCATTACTAATCAAATGAAGTTTCTTGATAATCACCTCTGCATTGGATTTCAGGAATGCTGTATTTGCCTTTGTGCCTATGACGATGGAACTGAACTGCGTGAACTCCCTTGTCGTCACCATTTTCACTCTGCCTGTATTGATAAATGGCTCTACATGAACGCCACGTGTCCTCTATGCAAGTTCGACATTCTAAAAAATGGCAATCAAATTGGTAGTGAAGAAGTATAATCGGGTTCCTTCATATTTTTGAGTGGTGGTTGTCGTCCTCCATACTTCCGTGCAACAGTCACGTTACACTGCCCACCCCCTTGACAGATTGGTAGACATAATGTCATCATTGGACTGTTTTAAACACGGTTATCATTTCCATCCACCCACTTTTACGTGTCAAGGAAGATGTCAAAAATCCTGAGACAGTAGAATAATTCTCCCTGCAATACAGCTGCTATTTGTGTGTGTGCTTAAATTAGTATATCAGTACATAGTTCTTTTTCTTCTTTTAGAGTATCTTTCTCCTCTTGTATTGTATTTGATGTATGTGAGGTTTTGCTACACATTTCAATGTCTTGAAAGTGGACTCTTCATGTATGATCAATCATTTTCAATTCAATAAGAAACTACAATTGGTGCATATTGACATGTCCAAAAGGGGTGTCAAAATAATTTTCTTACTTTTGTAAAATTTGTCGTTCAAGTAGTAACATGATAAGTAAGGGTCATTCTCGCAGAGGATTGGTTTTAATTACGTCAATTGCAACATAGAAAATAAAATGCGAAAGCAATTAAATTGGGGTGGGGGGGGGGTTGGTTGGATTAAACTAAGGAAATCATAAAATGGAAATGGAAAAGACGAGAATAAAAAGGAAACAAAGAAGGGAATATGTGATCGAGGGATACTCCTTTACCGCTAGAATGATTTTCTTATCAATGTTCACAAAAGATTTTCGTTCTCAAGATCGACAACAATTCGAGAATAATCACAAGCTCGATTACCTCAAACTCTCCTTACATTTTAGTTGAATAAAATAAGCTTTTTACCCACCCTATTCATTAAACAATCTAGGATAAGCTCGTTAGAATTAATTTAACAAAAGTATTACGACGAGAGAGTTGAATTGAATTAAGCGCAAACTCGCAAACTCGATTTACTAACTTAAGTGTAAATCCACAAACATTCAATTGAAAATTCCACATAATCTATTGAAATGTGGTTGCTACTAGGTTTTGGTAAAAATAGCGATTACGAACTATAAATTCCAAAATAGCATTCATTGTATCCACCTAATCATTTAGTTGTCATCCCAAATAATTAAGAAGAAGAGCAATATAAACATTTTACACAATGGATTAAACACATCAATCTCAATAATTATAAAGCACAAATTATTAGAAAATCAACCTAGGGTTCCAAAATAACCCCCAATCACACATGTTTAGTTATCCATAAAATATTCACAAATAACCAACAAAAACTTACAACTCATTAATGGAAAATAAACTAAAGAAAGAAAAACTTATTGATAATGAGAGAAATTGTTAGAAGTTTTCAAAATCAAATGGATCTTCTTCTCCAAGCTATTCCACCATTGTTGAGCTCCAAGCTTTCCCACAAAAATTCCAAAGGAAACAAAAAGAAAAGAAGAAGAAGAAGAAGAAGAAAAGAAAAGGGGGATAACTTAGGGTTTTTCTAAAATTAGGAACGAGGGAAAATGGATTCAAAAGTCATATAAAAGGGCCAAAAACGGGTTCAAAATCGCGAAACAAGCCAAACAGGCTCCTAAGTCCGCGTGGCGCCGCTGCGCTACAGTAAAATAAATTTTTTTTTTTTTAAGAATCGAAACCAAAGTCATCTTTTTTTGCACTTTTGATCTTTTCTTCATTTCTTCTTCCGTTTTCTTTTCCAAATTGGAGTTATGACAATGAAACACCTACAAAATAAAATATAACTATATTAAGTAATAATGTACAAAAGAAAACTCACAAAAACATAAGTTTAATGGTATAAATAAGTATAAAACTCGCACTTATCACATATTATTATTATTTATTTATTTATGTATTATTATTATTTATTTATTTTTGGGTTTCAAAGTGCAGCCCAAGTCACATGGCACTACGGGTTGCTGTAGATTTTCCCTGTTTTGTGATGTTAAAATAGTGGTGGAACTGAACACGGTGGACGAGGGCTCTACAAGGCAAAATTTTAAACAAGAATTTATTGGAATATGAAAGGGTTTTTGGTACGATAATTAAGATTGGGTCCAACTAAATTATGATATTTGTAATCTCGCTCACTATTGTAGCTTCTTACGTGACATACATGTGACGATTTGTAATCGGATGTTTTAATGTGATAATTTTTTATTGTCTTATGCATCAAATTATTAATTGTCATATGTGTATTATGTAGGACGACTGCGACAGTGAAAAACTGCAAATAGCATTATTTATAAATGTTTATGGAACCGTCGTTATAAATTATATGAAGTATAATCACACGGAAAGGTCAAGTTCAAATTTTTATGAGTCTAAGTGAGTTTAGTTGAAGAAAAGATAATTAGACGATCAAGTTTCAAATTTTATGAACCTAAATAGTTCTAGATAAAACAAGTGGCTAGACGGGGTCATGTAAAAATTGTATATCGAATATAATTGACTTGTTTACAACTGTAATAGAATAATTTTAGAGTTAATCCACTTGAACAACCCTCTCAACGAACAGAAGGTTATGTGACATCCCCTATGGCCTATGGGCATGTCCCCCGGTTGAACGGGGGGTTGTTCAAGAAATATGGCCCATAATTTTAGAAAGAGGTTTGATGTACATCACTTGTACACATCATTGTACACATCCTCCTCACATTATGGGGGGGCCCGCAAATATTTTAATCACCATGGGCCCTCTCTCATGTGAGGGGGATGTATACAATGATGTGTACAAGTGATGTACAACAAGTTTTTTTCATAATTTTATCATGAATTACTGACTAATTCAATCCGTCAATCGTTTACGAAAAAAGGGGGCGGGCGAGCGAGGGGTTTGTGGGGTCAAGCCGTCAAGCTATTTACATATATATATTTTTCCAAAAATTAAAAAAGCAAAGAAAATTCAATCTCTCAAAAACTATATGGCACTGGAATACCCACCACGATACCACCGGAAACCTTGTTATCCACCGGAACCTCCGTCCATGGCCTCGAACAACTGGCGGCCCAGTTCGTATTTTCCGGCCCTATCACCTTCACAGAAAGATTAATAATCCCATTCCTCTCCCCATTCCTATCCCTCAACCTATAACTCAAAAGGTTCAAATAATTATCCGGAAGATATCCGCCAGAAAAATCCGAAACCGGAATTCTCGCAGTTCCGATGAGTTTATTTCCACCGGAAAAGGCCTTACATTGAACTTCCACATTAATAAAACGTGCATGCATGGGTAATTCCATAACAAGCTTTTCATTCCATACTGGGTAGCTTCCACCATCTGTATCCATTTTTGTTGTTCTTGATGAGCCGGTTTGAACGATCACAAAAGTGTTTTTCTTCACCAGTTGCCTCCGGTTTACACGCAGATCTTCGCCGGAAATTACAGTGATTTCTATCGTTCTTGATGAGGTTTCTTCCATATCTTGATGATCCTGTGTGTGTGTGTGTGCATATATATATATCCTGATTTTTGGAAGATTTTGATGGTGGAGATGACTGATGAGGGTGGGGTGGGGAGGAAGGTGGAGGAGAAAGGAGAGAGAAAGAGGGGCGATTTTTCGTGCAAACAGAATTCAAGTTTTACTGGTAACTCGGACTATTCTATTTTTGCAGGTAGAACAATATAATATTCAATATTGAAACGTAAAGCTTACATAAATAACAAAATTTTGCTATAAAACCATGGAAAAAGAGATGAGAGAACAGGCGCGCAAATTTGGCTCGTGGGCTCGACCAATTCATGACTCAGTCTGGAAAAAGTTCAAGCTGACTCGGCTAGGACTGGGCCCCATTTTGACTTGTCGCCTTGAGCCCGAGCCAGCTCGTGTGACTCGTCGATCCACGCTGGCCATTTTCGGCGCGTAAAAAAAAATCAATGAAAAGATACAACAATAATTGATGCCTTCACTCCTGCTGCCTGTTCATTATCCCCAAAAAAAATGTGTAATTTAAAAAAAAAAATAAGTAATTTTTAAATTTATTTATTTCAAGAAAAATTATACACGAAATATTTTATTGGTGTACAATTTTAATTTCGCTTACGTTTATTGTAGCCGATCCCAAACCCAAAAAAAAAGAGGATTGTAACTTTTATTTAATTTATAATTTGTATAAATTACACCAATTTTAAATTCTTTAAAAAATATATTAAATTTTTCACAAATTTAAAAAAAAAAATAAAAATGAGTCAACTCGACTAACTAAGGCTAGAACCGAAAGCTCGAGTCCAGCCTTGATTTTTTAGTCGAGCAAAAGCTCGGTTCGACTCTGGCAAAAAAAAAAGTTCTAACCATTTTTACTCGAGTTGATTCCGAACTTCGAGTTTCGACTTGACTCCTTAACATCCCTATAAGAGAATAAGAGAAAAAATAAAGATAATTAATACTTTTATTATAGCAATGACTCGTTAAGTTACAACCCGAGTAAAATATAATCAATATACTCTTTAGAGTGAATAAAACTTATATAAATATCATGAAAAGACTAAAAAAGTCAACAATAATTATCCCATAAATTTACAACAAATTTATCTTTATTATTAAAATGTGATTTCAAATCGAATATTGTTATTTATCGTTACTGATTATCAACCGTCTAGGTGACTGTTAACCTTTAAGAGCATATTCGTTGCAATCAAGAATTGCATAAAGTTGTGGCACACGGAAAAATACACATGGTGTTTACATAATTCATTTTCAATGCAAGTTGGTCGTGACTCCGTCAAAGTGACCCTATTAGAAGAATTCGAGCAAACACATCGAAGACGAAACTTGAACTTCAACATCTATTCATTAAGCATTAATATTATTTGACCTAAAAGTCTTTTTATCTATTTGTCACATAGATTGCAACCCGTATTCCATGGAATGAATTTGAAACTACTCTTTTTCATTCTCTTGTACGTGAAAGTGCAATACAAGTTCATTCAACAATGAATCAAGTGCTTCTCAAATTGATGACGATTATCACCGATGATAAATAGCATTACTCCCTCAAATCTGTTGTTCCATTGTTGTTTCCCAATAAAAATTCGATACATTACTCCAACTTTACACATGATCGATTTTTAATTTATCCCTCTAAACGAACATTTTCATCCAATAGACTATTGTTTAAATAATACAATATTGTTGGTGCAACGGCTATATTTGATTTGTAATTGGAACCTTTTTGGTCCTCGTTGTCACCTTTATATATTGTATTTCTACGTTCTCTGATTTAGGAGTTTAGAAGGTTGAAAGCCAATTTTAAGTCTTTAAGTTTTGATTTATACAATTTTTCAAATTACAACTAGTCGTTGAATAATATTATAAGAAATTAGAATCACAATTACTTACAAGGATTTTTTTTAAGATTGATATTCATTTCCTCAGATAAACTCGTGACGAAAGACGATTCAAGTAAATCGTAGTTCTTAAAAAAAAAAATCTATTAGGATTTTTCAATAATAAACATAAAAAAAAATATAAATGGAATAAATGATCGTCTATTAACGATTACCGACAACTCATACAAGATTGAATCGTGTGCAGGCCATTCCTTGGCACCACTATGCTCAATTGAGTTGTAATGCTTTGAATGTAGTGACTTCGTTTCATTGTGACGCAGATAGAATCGAGATTCGCTCGTGAATACCATTTGAATCAAGAAAATTCTCACAAGTCATAATATATTAATTTTTATTAAAACAAAGCCGAAAAACACTACTGCAGACGTCTAGAATTAGGGTCTATTTGATTCGGATTGAAATCTTATTTTAATCTGAGTTAAAATCAAACAATTAATATTAATCACATCTTTCATGAGTTCAACGACTTTTCAACCACACATTTCAAAAATTTCTATCACAATCTAGTAAAAAAAATCTAATTTTAATCCCCACCAAACACCTTCTTAATAGAATGAAAACCTAATTGTCAATTGGGTCCTAGTCCCTGGACTCTTAAGATTATTAAAAAGACCTCTACTAGAAAGTAGTTAATAGAAGTGATAAAATTGATCAGAAAAATGAGATAATAATAAATTTGAAGCCATCCAGCATCTTCATTATATACATATATATCTTCATTTCATTGTTACTTCTCCAAATATTGGAAATTAAGATCAAATTCTTAATTCTTCCACGTTAACCTCATTAAAAAAAATAAAAAATAAAAAATCAGAAGACAAAATCTAATAAATTTCGATTGTCAAAAACAAATATATCATTGTATGAAAATTTATTACAATAATATAGAATTTCTTCCTCATCGAACCCTCAAATATCATTAGATAGATATTGCCTATTTAGTATCGTGAAATCATCAAAATATTTGTCCCATAAACGTATATGATAATATAAACAAATGGTAGCTAACTTCCAAGCAAGCGGATTGGGTGTTAGGAATTTTGAAGACAGAAGTCAATACCAAAACTAATGTTCTAATTCTAATTTGAGGCATTTATTTTTCATGTAAAATATCAGTTTTTCACCTAAATTCCTACTTTTGAGTGTTTGATTGCTATTTTTTTCCATTGAAAATATGCCTGATATTCCTTTTTTGGAGGATTTTTTTTTTTTAATGTTTTTATTTTCCTCTAAATAAGGAAAATTTATTTGTTGTTTAATTTGTTTTAATTAAATATATAAGAATAACGAAATAAAGAGAAGGACACCAACTACATAGATAAATAAAGAAAAGATTAGCATACTAAAGCTAATTCAAATTTTAAAATATAGAATTCAATCTTAAAATGTAAATTTTATTTATTTTGTTCTCGTAGAAATTTATTACCTTTTAATGAGATTGAACTTCACCACAGGGGAAAAAAAAAGGCAATTGAAAATGGAAAAAGGAGGACAGCCAAGAGAAAAGCGAAAGGAAAGATCGAGCCGGCGAAGAGGAAATAAAAGCGAAACATGCCATATAAGTTTTCCGAGCCAAACGAGGCAGGAAAGATGAAAGGGCAAAGAAGGAACATGCGAAGAAACGTGGAACATGAAAGAGCTAGGAAAAAGGAGAAGGAAAAAAATAATAATAATTATTATTATTTTATAAACGACCTTTTCAAATTATTTTATTTTAAATTTTAAATGCTGACCATCAACTAGTTTAGAATAGTAAATTTTGGACTGGACCGGTCTATGCAGTTTTACACCATGGTCCTTTTTTTTTTTTTTTTAAACAAAATGGTTCCTACCTTTTTCCATTTGGTCATTGGTGGACATTTTTCTATCAAGGTTGTGCTTGTAAACCCATTAGTACATGGAAAATAATTAGAATTTTGTCTCTTGTACACCGAACCATGCAGCTTGGTGTACAACCTCCTCACATGAGGGGGGTGGGGCTGACGCATTTATTGACGCGACCCCACCTCCCATGAGAGGGGACTGTACACCGAACTGTATGATTCGGTGTACAAGAAGCATGGTTCAAATAATTAATGATGAAATGCCACTTGGATTACACCCAAGTGTACATCTAGAATAATCATTTCTATTTGCCTTTGTTTGATTTAAATAAAAATTAAATTTTTAGTATATTTAAAAATAATAATAAAATATGTGGTTAAAAAATATATGAATCTCATGAAATATGTGATTTTAATTACTCAACATCGCTAGTGTCAAGCACCGATTTAGATGACAATTGCGTCGCATTAAACGATAGATTCATTTAAATATAACATCACATGATTTAATTAATTCAATCTATCTAGTGTAGTCACATAACCTGGTGCTTATAACATTATTCTATAATTAATTATTTATTTTGACTTAAATTTTAATTCAAATTTTAAGCTAAACCAAACAAGGACCTAATGTTAATTAGAAAAACGGGAGCTCTTAGGTTGGCTCAGTACGAATTAGGAGGATGTGTTGTCAAATTGTTGAATGTTGAGTTTTCTTAAATTGATGAATAAATTTTCATCGACCAGAAAATTATACCATACCATAAGATAACCAACATTAGCTTTGTGATATGATATTTTATTACCAAACCCATTGTATTTCACAAGTTAAATACTTGTTGGCATTAGACCAACAGACTAGAGCATCTTCAATGCATTTTATTTACTATCACACGAAAGCTGAAAGACTTTAAATCTCAAAAGAAAATATTAATTTTACTCATTTTGTCTAATGCAACTTCTGAATCCTAACGGAGCTTTAAACATTATTTATTATTTTCTATCATGCGTCAGTTTGACAAAGTCATCGTCAGCTTACATGAAAGAGAAGGATCTTCTTGACGACCATCTATTTTTTACTTGCATGACAATTTTTTAATCAATCCACAGTTATATTGGAAATGCTCTTAGCGGTGATATAAGCAATCTTAAAACATGAGGTCATTCATGAACCTTTTTAACCTTTGTGGAGAGAACAAATTATAACCCTGTGGTCATATCTCCAACCTGCTCCAATCTTGCTTTCTCAAACTATAAAGCAAGACATATTTTAGCTATTTACATCAAGCTCACACTTCTTGCATAGGTGCAACCCCAAAACTGCACACTATAATAAAAGGTACAGTTAAACCTCGATAAAATAATACTCTCGGGACCGAAAAAAAAATTCATTTAACAAGATTATTTATTTATCGATAAATGAATAAATTATTCATTTATCAATAAATAAATATTTATTATTTTAGAGAGATCTTTTCAATATAAAATATGTACATTGTATGTGGTAAGAAAAATAAAAAAACACTAATCAAAATATTATTTGAATCTAGGGAAGTTCAAAAGTTTTAGTGAAACTTAGACCGTGTTTGATTCTCATTTTTAGGGAAAAATGCATTTTTGAATAGTTAATTGATGGAGAATGTGTGGTTAAAAATTAAGGAAAAATTTTGGATTTGCGTGTAATATTATTTTAGTGAAGAATGTGTGGTTAAAAAGAAGAGAGAAAAAAATGAATTTTGAGAAAAATGGGAATCAAACAGGGACTTAATGTCTCTAAAAATTAAGTTCACGTATATAGCAAATGAAAAGGTTTAGTCTTTACTTACAAAATCTAGATGTTTGGAATACATATTCCAAACACATACAATATTTTATTTCTCCTCCAATGTCTTCTCATCATTTGAAAGGAATAAAAAAATCAACTTTAACCCATAAAATGAGGAGTGCAATTTGTGAGCATAAGAAAGAGAATCCAACTATTAACCAAAAAATATGCAAGCATGAGTGCAACAAAAGTTTGATTTGACTCTTAGTCAATCAACAATATCGAACACTCTCGATGAAATTCAGTAATTATTACTTTATATTTTTATTGGGCCATTAAGGATTCAATTTTTTTTTTTTTATTACTTAATGCATTTAGCGAGGTTATTACTTTAGTCCATTGGCCCAAGTCGGGATCGAAAGAAATTATTATATAATCGAGGTTATTACTTTATCGAGGTTTAACTGTAGAAGTTTATTGGTAGGCAAATAAGTGGTTTTCTTTTCTCCTCGGATATCTTATCCCACAAACTGAAAATCCAAAAACCACAATTGCTAAGGTAATACCATCTCTTAATGAATTTGAGAACCTCAGGATTTAGCTATTCTTTGTGCTACTCAAGTGTGTCAGGCTGTAAGGGACCGTGAAATGGCACACTGACACAATGCCTTGATCAACATAATCAAGACCAATAAACACTAGTCGACCAATATAAAGATTTTCACTCATGACAAACTCACACAACAAATCTTAGCAATCTATGTCAAATCTAGCAAACCTAAGGTATGTCAACAATCTCTATGATACCATCCGCTTTTATATCCGGAAGTATAGATATGAAACAAAAGAAGAAAGAAAGATAATCCCATGGTAAGAATAGGACAGTTTCACTAAGGAAGAGAGCTAGGATTTGGTGGGTGGGTTGGGATGACACTGTGGTGTGTAAATCAGCAAGAAATGCAACTGATGAACAAATAGCTAAAATGAGATGCCACATATTATTATAGAGTAATAGGAGGCAAAATGAACAATGACAGTGGGGGTTAAAACAAAGTGAAATCTTAAATCATACCCAACTTGTCGGCAGATTGCTCAAAATCACATATCTTTCTTGTGTAAATAATTAATTTAGCAACACTAAGGCTTGTTGAGCAGGTTTATCCTTCAGGGTGTCTTGGCCTTCACTGGTGATGGAAGCAACTGCAAGATAAGTATTTCGTTATCAAAACTCAGAGCAAGTGTAAGCAAACATACTATTGCAACTTGCAAGATGGCAGATAAACCCTCCCTGAAACTTTTGTCATCCAACCATGTAAGTTGTGAACTTGTATACATGAATTTATCACAAATGTTCCTGAAAATATTACTACATTCTATCTGCCCCCAAAAAACTCCCTAGTTATCAGTAATCTTTGTTTTAATTAGCCTGAAAATTAATTAAAATAGCATGCCAAGTTTGAACTCTGTTTTCATGTTTTTAAAGCAATTGGTCCTCATAAGATGGTGATTTGGCATTTGAGCACGTTTGGCTAAGCTTTAAAAAGTGAAACATTTTTCCAAATACAATTGGATAACTTACCTCTTTCTTACTTGATCATCAAAATAAGTAACTTAATAATTTCCAACGTTGATCAATTAAAAAAATCTTTATTTTGAAACAAACTTATTTAGTTATAAGTAAACTTTTTAAGCATAGCCAAACATGCCCTCAGTCATTTACTTGAAAATGATGACAAAACATTAAATAGAAATTGGAAGGTACCTGATAACAAGAGATGAATGAGCTACCCAATCCGAAGGCACCTGTTACACGAGGAGTGACCTTCTTGGGTGCCAGTTGAAGCAACCCAGCGGCAACAACAATATCCATGCCTGCTTTAACCAAGGCCAGAGATCTCTCATTTGACTTTTGAAGCTTACTGTTGTACTGCTCATTCTGAAATGGAAATGCAACAAAAATAAACCCACCATATAGACTGTATCATCCAGATGAAATAAAGGTTAAGGACTGCCAAATTAATTTAGCAGGTGAACAACAAGCAGACCTTGTATTTATTCGTATTCTTAAGTTCCTTCTCTAACTTCTTCATTGAAGCAGAAAGCCTGCCAAGTTCCGCAATCTGCCGTCACACATAAGGAAGTACAACAGACATAAATCCATGGATTTAACTTGTAAGCACCGATTACAGCAAAATTATGTCAAAGCCACAAAGGACAGTGCGTCATACCTCAACAAGAGTGCTACAAATTGAAGAGCCCATCCAACAGAAAAGGGATATCCTTCCAATTAGTTCTGTTTTTTCTTTGTTCTGCGTAAAAATGATGATTTATAGCTCTCTAGCTTACATGTATTGTACAATCACTTTGCAAAATATTGTCAAACTAGAGAAGAGAAATTCGAAGCATACCTTGTATATGCCAGTCCTGCCAAGCCAGACAATTTGATCAAGAAACAAGAACGAGGACAATAATGCATTTTTAGACTGAAACGAACACCAACTGAACATGTCAAGACCAATAAAGGAAAGAGAGAGAGAACGAAAGAGGAGGAATGGGTAGAATTCCACAATTAAGATGTGAATACCTTTCCCAACAAAATCACGGGAAGTGGAGTTTCTGGAGCGGATGGACTAATAAGAGCATGCAGATCATTTACAAACTGCAAAATGAAGAAAGATAAAAACTAGTCAAGATCATAAAGATGATCACTACAACTCTTTGTATTCCCAGGCATCCCAAATAAAAGCTCTATTCTTCCCACACGAATACACATAAAAAGGATACAAGGATGGGAAGAAATTTGATATGAAGCATAAAATACCTTCAGAAACCACAAAAATATACCATGTAAAACAGAAATGCCTCACAACAACAACTGGAAACATACAAGGAGAGCTTACCTTGAACAGACGGAACACTTTTCGTGCCAAGCTGGTGGATTTGTCGACATTTTGGGCTGTGCCTGGCTCTCCATTACTTACAAATTTTGAACCATATTGGATTGCCCTGCATATCTTGTCCCTTGCTTCGGCTTTGTTCAGATACAAAACCGCAAGAGCAAGCTCTGTTCTAGCTACATCCAATGTACTCATATTTTATCTTAGTCAACCTGAAAGGTCAAGATACAAACTGATTCCATTCAGCTAAATTGAAAAGTGCTCCCCCAGGCAGATAATTACATAAAAGAAACAATATGTTTGCACGATTTCGCAAACATCAAATGAATCTTTATAACCAAAACCAATTGTACCTCGAAAAGTAAGAACAATGTAATAGGCTTTACAAGTGAGGCCCTCTTCAACATATCTAGGGTTACAGATTACATTATGAACTATGATGCTACTGCAATTCATATCTGAGCACCAAACCAAGTGCAAGGAACTAAACACTATGTAGGACTTAGATCTGCAAGTCATCTTCAGAGTTCTTCAAGATTTACCTTTCAGCATACAAACTCCCAAAAACCCAAACACTGATGTGAAAGATGTCAGCAAAGCAGGAACATGAGAGTGGCATTACCACATCAGATTGCAAGGATGATGCCATAGACCATTAGAATATGGATGAAGTGCCTTCAGTGTAGTGATTTGACTTTTCTCTAATGGAGGACCAAATAATGTGATATTGGTAGAAGGATTATATTGCTTTGGCACACGGTGCACAATTAGATCTTTCACCTGACCCAGTTATGCCTGATTTTTAATCAATTCTACAGCAATATCAAAGGATCCATGACATGTTTAAATTAAACTTCCACTTTCCTCTTTCCTTATAACCAAAGTTTTGACAGCAATCCACGTCCCTTTAAATACTCCGTCCATCAAAATTTATTTTGACGACTTCATCCTTGAAGCAACAACTCAGCATTATAAATTTGTTTTCTTGGATTCCTTTCATTAGACAATCTTTTCCACCACATCTTTAGTTCTTTGAGACTTTGACTGTTGATGTACGTTAATTTAAGATTTTCAATTTCTCCTCTGCCGTGACTAATACTAACTTTTTATATTTTATTATTTTTTCTCAGTCTTTCCTTTCCTTACCAGTTGTACCAACATGCTGGCAGGATTTGGAAGCATTTTAATCAAGTAATGAAGTTGTAGTTAAAAAAAAAAAAAAAAAAAAAAACCTAAAAGATCATGGGTTGATGTGTGCGGGAACAATCATATATTTTCTTGTAACGTGAAACTTTGAGCAGAAGCTGCCGATATTATATTGTATGAAGTAGCAGATCTAATAGTGCCTTAGATTAATTCAACACCACCTTTTGTTATCCTTCTATACCACTAATAGGTTTCAGGTAAAATTTAGTAACAGTTCTTTCAATTTTCACTTGTTAACTTGTAATCACATCTATTTAGTATCAACTATCAGTAAAATGATATTTTAATAATCAGAAACATAGCTTTTCGACTCTTTCTATTCCATAATACATAACTTTTGAATTCCTCAACACTTTTTTTTCTAGGCTATTCATTCTACAGTAAATCAATCAGTCTATATCCTTCAAAGAACAAACACACAATCACTGAATCAGTTTAAAGAGAAACTCAATAGGCACAGCGACATGAGTTCCCGAACTTCAAATCTCCAACTTTTTTTTGTAAAATCTTCAGTCGCGACAATTAAGTTCAGCTCAAATCCAAAATCAGCAATATAATTCTATCATTCCCAATACAAAATTAAACAATAAGAATCGACAAAACAATCATTTTCGTACCTGAATAGATCTATAAGGATTCGGAGAAAAATCTACGGTTTTACACAAATACACGAGTGTGAATAACATCTATAAATAGCAATAGTGCTTATTACCGGGGACTGTGCCGTGGCTATTGTCTCGAACCTCACGATTCTCTCCCACTCTGAATATATTTATCAACGTTGTTCGATGAACATTCAGATAGAGGCCGAGTGATAAAGGCTTTTTTCTATTTTTCTTTTTGGATTTTTCTAAATGAAAAATGGTAAAATATAATATTAATTAGCGAAATTTGACTTCAATCAAAGATATATTGCAGAGTTGGTCTTCACTTATTGTTTAAGTAGTAAATTGGTCTTCTATCTTCAAATAATAACAAATTGATTCTCAAATTCTCAATAAAATTATACTACCAGCCCCCAATAACCGACATTTTAAAATCAATTTATGTATCGACCTAAAAAAAAGAATTGATTAAGGGTCAAATGAGTCAAATAGGTATTGAACTAGTTATAAAATATTAAAAATTAAAGGAGTAAATTCGTTGGTTTTGGAAGTAAACTGCACAATTTGGTGGTAATTTACTAGCTTTCAAATTTTTGCCTAATAGTCGAATTGTTTTTCAATTATCCCATAATTGGTGTTAGTTCAATTTTGACAAATAATGTCAAATAGTAGAAACCATATTTGTCAAATATAACTTACTAAAACATATATTGTTTCAAATTTAGGACTACTGATTCAATTTGGGAACAAACTTCACTTCAAAAGTTGAATAGATGAAGATCGCGTAACGTTTTTCAAAGACTTAGATGGTTTCGATAATTATATATACTACTCTACTTCTATAACGTTGGGTTGAAGACAAATTTACTCCTTTTAAAAGATCAGGATCAATTTATTACACTGGCAATAAGTTGAGGATCAATGATGCAATGTCTCTTCAATCATTTGATTTAAACGGTGCAGTTTATGATATGCCTCGGGCCTTTGACATATTCACTCTGGGCCCCAACTGAAGTTGATCCAACGGTTCAGAGTGCGAATTAGGCGTTCAGATTTTGCTATTTGGATCTCTAGATTCCGTCTAGGATGTAACACATTAATGCCTTGCACGGTTACACCAATGGCCCAATTTCAATATGAAATTTGGGTGGAAAAAAAAAAAATTATATGGAATTGAATAATTTAAAACTTATTTTATTAAAATTTGTTAATTAATTATATTTTATTGATATAATTTTTCACTTGAAAAATATTAAAATTTTTTATCATATGATATTCGTTTGACTTTATTTTTCATGAGAATTGTCAATTAAAGGGATATAATTTCTTATAATTAGAGATAAAATTTGTTTGAATTGCAAAAAATGAAAAAAAAAAACAATTTGGTGTTCGTTTGACTTTATTTTTCATGAAAATTATCAATTAAAGGGATATATATATTTTTTACAATTGGGGATAGAATTTGTTTGAATTGCAAAATAAAAATTAAAAAAAGTTAGAAAATAAAAAATCATCAAAATAGTGGGAAATCAAAAGGCAAGAAATGGTGCACGTGTGAGGTAAAACTGGAAAAATAATTTCATGAAAAATTTTATCTATTAAACACAAAAATGTGAAATTTTTTCCATAAAAATGGCGTCCAATCAAACAGGACCTAAGATTGAGTGACGGAGAAAATCATAATTCATTATCCATGTAATTATGATTGATTTTAATTTATTGGACAATGAATTAGTAATAACTACTATCACCTAGTTTGTAATTGTAACTACGCATTGGTTAGTTACATTGGATTTTTCTTTTAAATTTTAAAATATGAAGATAATATTTTTAAAGTAATATTATTTAGCACCACTAGAGTTATAATCATAGTTTATGTAGTATTAATGTGACATTAAATAATAAATACAATTAAATGAGTTATTTAATTTCACATTTAATTTAATCTATCACTTAGTACCAACGTTAATGAGATTAGAGAGTTTTTGAAGGGGTTAAAATTAGATATTTTTTTTTGTAGATTGTGATAGAAATTTTTGAAATGTGGTTAAAAAGTTGTGAGACCTAAAAAAAATATGATTGATATTGATTGTTTGACTTTGACTTAGATTAAAATCATATTTTAATTTGAAAAGCCTTTAAATATCATTATTCAATATCTCATTTCGTAATTTGACTATTTATTGTTCTTCTTTTCTCAATCATCGAGCTTGATCGACTCGATTCTTTTTCTTGACTCTAACTTGATGACCGACACAATTCTTTTTCTTAATTCTGACATCTCACTAAAATTTGTTCTTCGAATGTATCTTTTTTTTAAATGAAGACCCTCGATCGTCCCCTAGTTTCCCCAAATTCCCACCATTATAGAATTTTTTTCCCTTGTAGCTAAAAAAAAAAAATGTCTTCCCTTGGCTCCACCGCTGCAAATACACAACGGTATTTAACTATTTATCATGCTCCGCAAAGATATAACCATAATAAATTACATATATGGTCATAAAACAGGAAGTGTCCTACTTGTAAAACACATACATCGATCTTTTCGGAGTACGAAGACATGGATTACCCAGATGTGCAAGCTTATGCATCAGAGATCATAGCATTGATCACTATTTTTATTCATTTAGACAATGTCACAAAATTATAACAGCATTGTACTAGATCATTGGGTTCTCCTACTACTTTCTGCTGAACAAGCTTTTGAACATGCCTCTTTCCAAATGCTCGAGTAGTTTCTTGGCGCCAGGGATCTCCATTTCTGTCAGCTTCTTGAGATAGCCGATGGCACCGTATGAAATCATCAGCTTCTTACATTTTTTGCTCGAGGAGAGCAAAATAAGACAGGAAACAGCATATTTTTTTGCCGTGTTTTGAGGACTCGGGTCAAGCAATGCTACCAAATTCGGCACACTTTTGTCGTCTTTTTTAACTTCTCGACAATTCTGTGATTCGGACATCAAGCTATAAATTGCTTGTGCAGCAGCCTCCCTCGTGTTATTCAATTTAACCTCCAACATCTTGATGAGAGGAGGAATGCATCCAGATTCACCAACAAATCTTTTCATTTCAGTCGAGCTGCAGATTTGACAGATTGCTGATGCCGCAGCCTGCTGCGTACCAAGCGAGCCCGATTTAATCACGCAAACCAACCTTGGGAGAAGACCTAATGTAATCAAAACGTCCATTGAGATAGAGCCAACCAAATTTTTCAATGCTCCGACCGCAGATTCTTGAGGCAACGGACTATCCAAATATGCCAGCAGGCTTCTTACGCCGCCTTCAGAAATAACAGACCTCTGAAGATTGTTGTCACTTGAAGTGAGATTTTGCAAGCATTCAGCCGCATACTCTTTCGATCCAAGTAGAGTTCTGGATTCAAGAAGATAAATAGTTACCTTTACAATGCCTTCGTCAGCAAGTGCTTGACGAACCTCTGGCACAGCAGATATATTCTTTAACGTACAAGCAGCAGCCGCTTGTGAAATGGAATCTCCGGTTCGACAGATGTCGATCAGAGGCCCGACCCCACCATGCACGACTATCAAACGAGCTGTTTCTGCTGAAATGGACAACCTTTGGAGAGAAATTGTGGCCTTCTCTTTACCCAAGGCACCACCAGATTCCACAAGTCTTATTAGGGGTGGAAGAACGCCTTCTGAAACAAGCCAATTCTCACAACTTCCAGATTCTACAAGCAAGCAGATTACGGTAACTGTTTTTTCTCTTATTCGAGGAGAAGTAGCCGTGAGCAATTGTACTAAAGCTGCAACATTGCTTCTTCCCAAAACAGCCAAGATATGTTTGTCTTCCTCTTTCATGACTTCTAAGAGGTTATCAAGAGCTTTTTGTTTAGCCTCTAAATGTCCAATCTGAAGACGGGCAAGCAACTCTCTTATATTGCTATGAATTCCTGCCTCCGGTTTCGGGTGAAATACTTGCTACTGCTGATGGCAAAGTAACCTCACCGAGCACTCCAGTTTTGGTCAAGAGCCCACAATCACGCAAATTCAAATCGAGTTTCCCCAACAAAGCATCTAGATCACTTTGCATTTGAAGCTTCCCCTCATATTTCTCCTTCACACACAACCCGGCTAGACGAATTGCATCGTTCAATGTCTTTGAGACAGCTTGCAATTGCTCCTTACAAAGCACATTCTTTGAGAAGCAAGGGTGGCTAGCCAAATCTGACAACTGGGAGGGCATTTGTTCCAATTTTAATATTATCATCTTCCACTTCCCACGGAACCCTTTAGCCTCCTTTGCCTTCTCCAAAGCATTTGGAACAAGCCTCTGTGCACAAGAAAGCCATTCTTCAGTCGACAGGGCATCGATAGCAGCATCATGTCCACCGTCTTCGACCATGATTTCAGTATAGTGAAGGATCAAAGATCCCGCAAAAACTGCAATATAGGGAAACCAAAACTTTATACAATAAACTGGATGAGAACAGTAAAATATCCAGATTTTCCATATAAAAAGATAATTTACACAGATTTTTTTCCCTATATATATATGTTTATATCCCCCCATAAAAAAATTTCTACACCCCGTTCTTTATCCGCCCCTAAGTGTGTGGATCACAATACCTATTTATTGCAAATATTTCAATTTGAACACTATCCATGTAATAATTAACTTTCACAGACAGAATAGATTAGCATACATAAAATGGTTAATCCGACAACAGGGAAGTCGACGTAAGAGGAATAACAAACCTTCCAAGTGATGGACCGGCTGAGGAAAGTTTTAAAATACCTATCAGAATTTGTAATCTCGAAATATTAAAGCCGTGGACCAGTTACAATCATCAAACACTAAAATACTGGCATTGAAGTACTACAACAAATAAATAAAGCCAAGGAGGGGGGACATGATTAAGGTATCTGAGACTCTTGTATGATCACAAAATGCCTATTAAATGAAAACGAGAGCCGACAGGTAATTACAAGTAACTAATGAAGCCCCCGTGAGTCGACCGAAAGCTTTATGTCATGACATCATAAAATTGCAGAGTTCATATTTAATCACTGCCTAAGCAAACATATTAAAAAGTTAAATGATGAAAGTGAAAGAAGGAACTTTCCTAACAGCCATTAACACCGTCCAGTAAAAGCTTGAGTCAAATATTTGTAATATGGCCAGAATACCCTTCTTACATAATGGAAAATCAAATAGTTGTATGCAAATGTTACAAGGTAAAAAAGGCAATGAGATAAATTCAAGGGGTACAATGATCAAACAAGAAAAAACCAGATAACTTACTATCCAACCTGTGAATTGCACATTCCTTGAAGATAATTCCTTCATTTTTCTAAAAGTAATGCCGTACACAACATTAAGTGATAAGGTTAATAAAGCGGGTCTCATTACTCATAGCCACACATTTAATTGGTCTTTTCATTTCACCCTCACGTCACTTGACACATCACATGGGGAAGATCCTCAATTCGTACATATAGCATTCCTCTTTTTTTAATTATAGGATTGATGACGTGTAGAGGCTAAATTCATAGTTCGGAATTAGTCACCCAATTTTCATTTTTTGCTTCAATATAGGCATTCCAACTAGCTAAATCAAAATGGTGAAAATCAGTTTAGTAGCCATCTCTGAGTGTCTAACAATTTCATTGACCCTCTCAGATTATCAACACACATTACCTACTGGAGTCGGAGCACGAAAAAATTCAATATTCAATCCCAAATTTGTCGAGATGATTGTTTGCATCTGGCCCATAAATTTTATTTTGAAAAGAAATAAAATAAATCCAATTTGATCATCATCCATTCATCCTTGTGGATAAGGGGGAAAAAGACTTCGCTTTGAAGAGAAGATGGGGGTCTCCATCTCCAGCTATACACAAATGGAGTGTATTCAAATTTCTGATGTGGGACCAAAACCCAATAAAGTATATTCCAAATATAAAATACCCAAAAAATCAAAAGAAAGAAAAATAAATACCTCAAGTCTCTTCTGTTTATCCTTTGCCTATCATTCAAAGCACTAAAAAATTGAACTTTATCAGCCAGCAATACACACCACTACGGCTCCTGCAAGCAAAAAATCACAATCACAATCACATACAACGATAGTCTATTAATGAATAAACTGGACTTCTATTGAAATTCAATCATAAAAATGTTTGATATGAAAAAATATAAATTATTATTTATAACCAACCTTAAAGACTCAGAAACAAGAAGGTAAAACCATGTTTTCTCCAACAAAGCAACCTAATATAGGATTGAAGCTCAAATAATTCTACTAAAAAGGGTTACTTTAAAGATTTAAACTTCTAAAAATCTTTGCTAAAATAGGTTACACTTAACTTAAAGATTTATTCCTGATAGCTGTAAATCGTATAATTTCTCCAAACTTGTGGAACTTTGAAAAATCTTGCTGAAAACTGCAAGCCCAGATTTTTTACTTGTGGGACTGTAATCCCCAGGTAACAAAGGTAACCCAGAAAGTTGAACAGAGAAGAATCTGGAGTGGACTGTGATGTTCAAAATTTTCAAAATAGCTTTACCATTGGAAAGTGTTCGAGCTTTAACACAGCCAGACAATGGCTAGAAAGAGAGAATACTCGGTTACATTCAAAAATCAAAACGCTTTCTCTTTACTCTCTGAAGGAAGAAAATGTATGTCAGAGCTGTCTCACCAGTCAATATTTGATTCTTGATTCTCTCTCTCTCTCTCTAGAATATTATACTGGCATAAAATGTACGTATATGTATGTATAAACTGTTACATTCAAAAATTTCTCTCTCTGTGAAAATTCCAGAGCCGTGTAGCATCAGTGCA
The DNA here is from genome assembly GCA_019395295.1 of Osmanthus fragrans. Classification (NCBI taxonomy): domain Eukaryota; kingdom Viridiplantae; phylum Streptophyta; class Magnoliopsida; order Lamiales; family Oleaceae; genus Osmanthus; species Osmanthus fragrans. Next base: position 6,102,601 of record CM033350.1, on the reverse strand, counting down.
CCCTTGATTCTCTCTATTATACTGGCATTAATATATGGTGATTTTGAGTTTGTATCTGTCATGAGTTTTTGACACAGTGGTTTAAACATCGAGTAAGTTAAGGAATCGGACGGCAGAGATTCAGGGATGGAACAGTGATCTGACCGTTGGGATTGGTGGAATTTGAAACTGGGTTAAGTTATTGAATTAATCTACTTGTACAATAATGGTTGACAATATTTGTTGACAATATTTGATGTGGCAAAATCTGGATGGTTGATTTAAAAAATAATTTTTTAAACTTTTGGAACAAATGAACATTGTCAACAAAAATTATCAATCATCATTATACATGTAACATGATTCTCAATTATTATATATTTTACGTTACCACTTACCAAGGAGAAGAGCTGACATGGCAGAAGTAGGCTGCTTCAGTTGTCACTTTGCACGTGGATTCATGGACGAGTTCTTGCAAAACGGACAAGCGGTTGAACCGGGTCGAGCTTATTTAGGCGCTGTTTGAAATCACCTATTTTCTAGGGAAAATGGGAAAACTTTTTCACTTCCATCCAATTATATCTGTTTGATACCCTTTTTTTTGCCTAGAAATAATTCCCCCTGCCCGGCCACTCACGCGGCCCTTTTCCTGCCATTCCAGGTTCCCTTTTTTTTTTTCTTTTTTTTTTTTGTCAATAAAAAAAATTTATAAATTCAATGATAGAAAAATTTATCCCTTTAATTCATAATTTGTATGAAAAATAAAATCAAACGAATAATATTTAGTATACTAAATTTTCTTTTTCTCTTTTTTTTTTTGTGACAATTGGAACATATTCTAGATGTAATAGTAAAAAAATTTATCCCTTACTAGAGAATTTGCATGAAAAATAAAGTCAAATGAATAATATTTAATATGTTAAAAAAAATTGATAATTGGAACAAATTCTAGACGTAATGGTGAAAAAAATTATCACTTTAATGGACAATTTCTATTTAAAAATAAATAAAGTCAAACGAATACCAAAAGATTCAAAATTTCAAAAAAAAATTCGGGTACAAAATTATACCAATCAAACACAATTAATCCACAATTCCCAGTAAAACAAATTTCAGGCAATTCAATTCCCTGTAATTCATTTTCTTTCCACCCAAATTCCACATTTATAATCAAACGGACCCTTATATTATTTATTACTTTATTAGGCCCTTGTTTGGTTTGGATTAAAATTCAATTGAAATTTTAAATCAAAGTCAACAATTAATTTTAACACGTTTAATGTGATCTACATCTTTTCAATCACATATTACATTATTTTTTATCAAAATTTACTAAAAATCTGATTTTAATCTCCACCAAACAAGTGTTACGATTATTAACAGCAGAAATCCCCCTAAAAACGTTTTCCCGTGCGATATACTCTCATACCTATTGAAAATCGTAGAAAATCCCACTATTTGAAATTTTTTGTGAGAAAAATTCTTATCGTTAAGATTCGTCAGATTTGTCATTAAATCCCAATAAAAATGAAGAAAATGGATAAATTAGAGAGGGTAAATACTTATTTTCTTATTTCTCTCTTTAATAAAATCGACCCAAAACTAGCATGAGGTCCTGTATAGGGATGGCGATTCAAATTATCAAATCAAAAATTGTGGTAAACCGAATCAAATGGGACAAAAAAATAAAATTGATGGCGTAATAGAGTGGATATTGTATTTGATTTTAATGAACCGGTTCAGGACGGGTATGATATTACGTCGTCGTCTCGCACTGAACCAATTAACTGTTAAAAAAATTAATTGGATAATTAGATTTTTCATTATTTTTGCTATTATTATGTCTCCCCCAAAATTCATTCATGGCCCAAATCTGTCTAAGTCCAATTAACGTTACTAACCTAACTCACTCAAAATATTATTTAATATTGTTATGTTGATAATATTGTTTGTTAAATTTGCTTTGTATTGCATTTTTGTTTTTACTGACTTTTTTTCATAAATTTTTTTTTTCAAGTTAATGACTGGACTTATAAAAAATAATTTATGGTGAGGTTATTAACTGAACCTAATCGAGATACGAACCTAACCGAATCAACTTATATGGTTATAGTGCAATTATGGGAGTTAAATGTTTCATTAGCCACCAAACTTCACACTATGTCACAACTTACTCACCGAACTTTCAAAATTGTCTCGTTGGCCACTGAATTTAACTTCGTCCAACTCCATTACTCACCCATTTAAAAATCGTTAACAGACACGCTTACGCGAATGACGAAAAGTTGATTTGGCCGGTTAACTTCTTCCAAGTGGGAAATCGTGTGCCACATCAGCAAAATTAAAAAGCTCCTTACCAAATTCATCAAACCCAGCTCTTCAACGACTGCACTTTTAATTTTGTTCCCACTGTTATATCTCATATCCATCCAAAACACAAACCCAATAGAGAAAAGATAAAATCCAACAAACCCAATCGTCTGCCATAAGAAAATCTCAACACTCAAATAAACGTAAAACAGAAACAAAGCAACAGTCAAGTAAAACAGCACATCTCTTATAAATGGTGCTGGATCCACTGAGAATGGCGCAACATAAATTACAACAAAACCCACAACAAATGCAGCCACAAAAGTCCCAGCTAAAAGAATTGCGCCAAACCCCCCCTCCCCCCCCCCCCCCCCCCCCCCCCCCCCCCCCCCCCCCCCGAACAGCGACCACAGATGCAAACACATCGGGGGCCTCATTTCCCAAAGCCATAAGGGTAACAGCACCCATTGAAGGGGATAATTTCAAATGGGTAAAAAGCTTAGTAACCACCACTAAGAACTGATCCTATGCCGTTTTGACCAATATATAGAATTACAAAAGAACCAAGAGTGAGAAATGGGATAGAGAAAATTGGATTTTCTCCGAATAAGCAGAAATGGAAATATGAGTAATTGAACAAGCCATCCGAGGAAGTAAGATTGAAAAAAAAAAAAAGAGAAAGAGAGAGATTAGGCTAGTGAAAATGTTGTGGGATGGTTTGGAGATGGGAGAGGGATTAGGAGGAAGAAGATGAGGGTTATGAGAAGGTTCAGTGCGATCAGAGTAGTTTCCAGCTTGGTCAACAATGGCGGATTTTTGTTCGCATACGTCGTGATTCGATTTTGGAGGTCAACCAGTTGAAATTGGGGATCGCGAGATATAACAATTTTCGATTGTTTGTTTATAGAGACTTTGCGAATCAGATTTAGGAGAAATGAATTTCAGAAAAAGTTGGGGATTTAGTGATTTGGGGAAGACAGTTATTGAGATGAATTTAGGGTTCGCTTCATGGGAGCAATTGATTTTGGGAGGAGAAAAATAAAATTCATCATTTGCATTTTGATTTTGTGAAGTCATGTTTGATGAATTTGGTGATGTGGCACACGATTTCCCACTTGAAAAAAGTTAATCGGCCAAATCAACTTTTCGTCGTCCACATAGGCACGTCTGTTGACGAATTTTAAATGGGTGAGCGATGGAGTTGAACGGAGTGAAGATCAGTGGTCAACGGAACAATTTTGAAAGTTCGGTGAGTAAGCCACGACATGATGTAAAGTTCGGTGGCTAATGAAACATTTAACTCCGATTATGGTTAAAATAACTTTAATTTGTAAAATAATGAAATTAGACAAAGTTAAATTTAATAACGCGTTACCCAACAATTAAGTTTAGTTTGATCATTTATTAGATTCATAATTTTATGAAATTTTTACAGTATTTTTTAAAATTCATTCAAGTTCGTATAAAATTTTCAAAATTTTCTAATATCATTTAAGCACACAAATAGAGGCATCAAAATAAAAATAAAAAATGTTCTTAGGTATACTGAGCACAATGCACGAAAGATGGCATAATTTATCATACCAACTTTCATCTGACTTGATTCCAATACCAATGGACGTATGATTCATAAAATTTTCAAACCCCACTAATTTTGTTAAAAAAATTCAAAGAATTTTGTCCGAAATGACGCGACAAAATTTAGGCAGTAAGATGAAATTTTTTTCCCACAAGTCTAACGTTTAATTTTAACTTCTTTAATAACTTTAATTATATACATACTTCAACAAAATAACAATTTAAATGTTCACATCAAGAAAAAGAACTAGAAAAAAAAAAAAACGATAAACTAACATCTTTTAGAATTTAAATATAAGTTATATAACTAGTAAGATCTAGAAATTCTTCAAATGTGACTAATTACACAAATGAAACACGTTTCTCCTCTATGGATCCTCTGCAATCCACGTAAGTCTCACTTTCTCGACCATCCATTAATATAAAAAATTTGTCAACAAAGAAGGTGTGAGCTTTAAGCTCGGTAAGACTAATATCACATGATGCATCATTTTGATCATAAACATATATACAAAAATGATAGAATTTTTTTTTAACATTTCATATATATAAACACTGATAAATTCAGGATTCCGAAAAATCTTTTGGGTCATAAAAATCGATTATGGTCATACATAAACTTCTTGGCTCTTATCTTCAAAAATTTTAGCACACGTCACAATCATGCATATATATACATAATGAACAAAATGGGTAAAATACTTAGCACCACCTACATTGTTGTTATTGAAATATAAAAGAACAGAATGTGTAAAAGTTTTTATGATTTACACCGTTGTTGTTCATTTCTTAACTTAATTTAAATTATAGTTTTGAAAGAAAATAAGAGCAAATTCGGATTTGAGGAGAGGTATATTGAAAAAGTGAATTTCCTCTTCTTCTAACCTTCCTTTACAGTGAAAAATTAAACGTAAGAGTTATTTATCATTAAACTTGTTAAATTGGATCTTTAATTAAGAACTTAAAGAGTTTTAAACCCATAAAAATAATTCTTATAAAAGATTTATAAAAGATTTACATAATGAAAAATAGATGGAAATGGATTATTCATATGATTTGCAACCTATTTCCATAAATGCCAACTAATAAAACAATTATTTCATCCAATTAATTCAATATAATTGTTCTTAATTTGTAAAATGAGGAGTTTTTAACTCAACAATAATTTTATAAAAACATTTGCATGGTGATTCAAACGCAGAATGTCCATGTGAAATACCATACATATGACCATTGACGATAGGGGGTTTTCACTCAAAAGGTTACAAATAGAGGAGTTTTCAGCGATTTTCAATAAGTAGGAGGATATATCATACATTGAAACATTTTTAGAGGGTTTTCTGCTATTAATCCTATTTATTATTATAAAAATATATTGAGTAATTAGTACATGTAGTGGGTCTAAAATTTCCTCTTTTGTTAGGACAAATCTTTTCGTGTTAAAAGAAAAAAGAAAAAGACAGGGATTGTAGTCTTCTTCCTTGCAGCGAGATTCCAGTAAATGCACATAACTCTCATGTTAAGAATGAATTATGTTAAGTCTCTATTTGAATACACATTTATAAGTGTTTCTTAATTTCAGTTCATATATTAATTTCAATGAGTATTACTCGTTATTATCCAAATATATTTTGTGAGACCCACAATTATTCATTTTTATAAATCATTTATACGCGTGTCAAACGAAAACTAAATTATTGGGCGTTCTTTTCGTGTTTCAGTTTTGTGTTTTGAGTTTTGAATTCGTCTTATGTTTTGGGTGTTCATTTTAAGATTGTTGAAAACTTGTTCTTTTTGTCGTTTTGAAAAAATATTTCATAACCCGTATTTTTTTAATTTTGGCATATTTGTGAAGAAAACAGCCAAAACATAAAAAAATTATTTTCTATTTTTTTCAAAATTTTCAACCGTTTTCAAAAACTCCTTTTCGAAAATAGGAAAGAGAACGTATTTTCAATGTTTTGAAAAATCGAAAATAGAAAACGATCCGAAAATAGTAAAGAGAACGCCCCTTTATGTTTTACTCACTTTTGATTCTTTTTTTCTTGTTGATAGTGCAAGACTAGACATTTAATCCATAACACAATGTCCCGTCTAGAAAATGTGTGGTCTTTGAAGGGTTAGACCATCAAGACTTTCACTTTCTAATTTTTTTTGTTATTTCCTTCTTTATGTTGATTACAAAATTCAAAATTTAAGAAGTAGTTTTACAAAATATTTAAATCCTGCTTAATTTATCTTTCGTGATAGGACAATTCAATACACAATTCCTTTTGATTTAGATATGTCCAAACAAAAACCAAATCATCGTATCTAAGTAGTCGGACCAAACAATGACCATAGGCCAACTCTCTCATCAACTCTAGATTTATCTCCCAATGCAAATAAATATTGCTTCAAAGAATTCAAAAAATATACGTTGGGACAAAATTACATTATGACAAAATTATGTTGGCTCTTTTAAATAAAATGAAATCGACTTGTGTACATGTGTAGGGGTGAAAAAAAATGTAAAATACAATTTTTATCAAGTTCTTATAATTTTTCATCGTTATAACATACGAAGCTTCATCTTTATAGCACTTAAGGCTCCAACTTAGTCGTGGAATATCTACTTTGAGTGCATCCAACTATCTAAAAAGTAGTTTTTTTTATAAGGTGATATGATTAACTTTCAAGAAAATAAATAAGGAGAAAAAAGTAATTTAAAAAATAATATTTTGTTCTTGCCTTTGAATAGAGGCTACAAATTCTTATCTAGTCATATGTTCCATCTCATCGACTTCTTTCTCATAGTTGCTCATCTACAATTATACACAATGAATACTACTCTTTTAAGTAGAACTGCAAAATGCAAATTAACATAACCTCGTTTGATTCTCATTATTTGTAGAATGAGAATAAAAAATATAGTCGTTATGGAGTCTACACAATACATGGAAAGTCAAAAATGATGGTTGAATGTGATTGATAACAGTCATATTTTTTATTTTTATGGATGGTTTATATGGAAAAAACGGGGCAATCTATGCTAATTATATTCCAAACATAGGTGAAACATGTTTCATAAGCAGTTGTTAATGCTGAAAGAGTGAGAACTCTGCTACATGTATAGGAAAAAATAGGGCTTTGCAACGAAAAATATTGTTTTTTATTAAATAATATTTAAATATTGCTACATAAATTCACGCTCAAAAGAAATTACGTAGTATCTAATGTATTTTTTTGACATGTATATAACCAGAAAGATACATTTGCCAGGTTCCTTGACTTCTATACGATTTTCCACATTTCAAATTTTCTTTTTCTGGGGAGTAATGTGAAAGAACATAATCGAATACGGTCAAACACAAGATGAATGAGCCGGTTTTTGGCTGCGAATAATCTAGTTCCCCGCGCTCAGTGCTAATTGCAAGGCGTGTTCTGCTTCTTTTAGGAACATACGAGTTAATTGCTTCTGCCCTCGTCTATACACTATGCTCGACCACCTGTTCCGACTCATCAAATGATGCTGAAGAGAGCCGTTGGTGCCATATCTGCGTCAATTAAAATGATACAGGTAATTCCACAAGACAATTTTCATAGTTGAAGTAGACAAGAACCAGTAGAAGAAGCTATAGTAGCATTGTTCACACAGAAGATAGATATATTATCTTTCTCTGGCAAAGTGTCCACTGCTTCATCATTTACCAGAACAAATGAGAAAAAGGTTCTGAAATTCCCGTATACATAAAATTTGCATCTTTCATAGATTTTTTGCCTATTTTTGCTGTTGAGACTAAGGAAGTTTAGACTGACTATGACAAAAGTGACTCAAGGAAACTACAGCTTCCAGCAGAATTGGTTTAAGAGTTAAATTTCTAGTGAAATTTCATGCTGCTTACATAAACTTCATTATGTTTCAAATTGGTTGCTGAACTTGCTTTATTACGATTTGGTATGTCAGTCAAACTAACTGATGATTAAGAAATGTTTAAATCGGTGACCAAATTTTAACTAGGTTTAAGTTCAATGACCAAGGAACAAAATAAAGTAACAAACAAATATGAAACTTAGCTAAGAGTTCATTGAACACCAGTGTTTTTTACCCACAAGTTTGCTATTATAAGCATTCTATTCCAAAACCATCGTGCCCCATATACAGTCGACCAAGACAACTGAGTACATTTGTTACTGGGTTTGCTCAATTGCCCAGGTTAGCAGACAGAGATATAAGATAACTGATAAAACTGTGAGCTACAAGGCCTTCATGAAGCCTGGAAGTAATACATAATATCTTGAAAACATGCATCAGTATTTATAGTACCTTTTGCAATCTTCAAGGTATTCCATGCATCGGGCCTTCTCAAGTAGATCAGCATCACTCTCCTCTGTCCCTGAACCCTCTTCGAGTTCCATCATCCTTTTGCATGCATAAAATAGCAAAAGACGACAAGGATTAGATTACGCAAAACAAGAATTGTTTCGTTCACTATATGATTTAAAGAAAACTCAAAATTACTGGGTTACATTGGTATACATCATATTTCTCATAAACATTGACTCCCTGTTTGGTATATTATAATGGACGGGATAGAATAAGATTTTAAGTACTCTTTTTTCCTTAATATTGTGAAGTGTTATCCGGTCCTCTTCACAACAAACATGCCTTGATGATTTATATCATGTATAAAGAAGACTAAGGATGTTATGAAAATTATCAAAACGGTGGCATAGGGGTGTATTCTAATCCTTTTAGTATCCACATTTTACATTATCAAACTGTATTAGTGTTGATGTGACGACGATCACCAAGTTGTTTGAGGATTACTTCATATTAATAAGATCAACAAGAAGCTGCAAAGCGCCGGAGTCCCCGCAAGCCTCCCATATAGCGGATCGAACTTCAGTCTCAGATGGTTGCCTCTCTCCTCCAGATCCAACAAGCTTTAAGAAAGAAAGAATATCAGGAGTCGATCAACTTTATCTGATTGAAATAATCAACGATGAGGATCATATCATAGTATATAACATGAGAATTTCTCGACCACCAAGCAACCAATATAATGGAATTCTAAGTTTCTTATATCATTTAAAAAGGAATAACCAAAATATGAGTATCTGAACTTAATTTTTTCATTCCATATAGTAAAAGCTATATATGGATTCAAACTTTCTTTGCAAACATGCATGTGTATATGTGATCCACATCAGGGACGGACCCAGACCATTTGTCTTGTGGGGTCAAAAATGAGAGTTCAAAAATATTGAGATGAACGAAATTTTTTTTGGATACCTTATTAACAAAAAAATAAAATAAAAAAATAAACGTATAAAATAAAGTACTTATTAAGTACCAATATTTAATTTAGGGTACCAATATTATTGAGTACCAAATTATATTGGGATTGTTCCAGCAAAAAAAAAAAAAACTCTATCAAGCAATTAAGTTGGATTGTTGTTTTTTTTTTTTTGCTTTCTGAGAGATTATTAATTCACGCATTGTTTCTGTTTCAATATCCATTTATTTGTTTACTAAAGAGGATTTTCTTTCATATGGTTAATCATGTTATTCACTGATTAGATCAAATAAGAATTTATTTAGTCCACATTTTTTTGAGAATATAAAGTTTAGATAATGTATGTTCGGTTTGATTCCAATTAGGTAGCCTACATGTCACATATTTGGAAAAATTAAAACTCCAGAAAAAAAAAAAGTTGTGTCATCTGACACCACATGGCCCCACCTGGGTCCGTCCATGATCCACATTCACCTACTTAAAAAACTAAGACAAAAAGTTAGTTAGAAACATAATCCTATTCTTCTTCTCAAGTAAAAGCACAACCCAATACAAGATTGGGTAATTAATTAGCAAAATCATCAAAATAAAAGAAATATCAGGTGAAGATATGGTTATATTTTACTGGTGAGAAAGCTCACCTCCTCAAGTAACAATGAAACCTTATAAATCTCACTTTCCTTCATAGCTATCGTTCTCAAGGCAGTTAAGAAGTCATCAGGAAAAACAAGTTTACTAATGTAGGAGGGCATCTCGCGTAAACCACTCCAGCTGTAACTGGAAACCCTATCCTTTGTGGTCTCCTTAATAGTTTCTCCTGGTGCAGTACTTTGAGAGAAAAAACCGTGTTTTAGCAAACATCTTGGTAGGAGACACCTCAATTCGGCTTTCTGCAAAGACCAAAACCATTACTCACCAATGATTAAAATGCAAAGGTGCTCATATTACGCAAACAAAAAGCACACACACGTACTACATATGAGCACTGAAGAACTTGTCGTATGAATTGTACAATGTGGCACAGTAGTTGATGACCTGTGCTTCAAGAAGCTGCAGTTTGGGCTCTGAAAAAGGAACTTCTCGAATAGCATCTACTGGATAATGAACCTGTAATGCCATTTATGTACAACATGTAAGTTTACTTTTATAATTTGACATTCAAACAAAATATATTGCCTTGTGGTTAGAATCAAATGATAAGAAAAGGGCCTTTCGAGAAGCTTTCAAAAGGATCATTATCAGGAAAAAGTTCAATCCTCGGCAAAATTACCATGAGAAAGTCATCTGGGTTATCATTCACGACAAATCCATAAAGGTGTAGCAGTTCCTGCACAAAATTCAAATGCTTGTTAAATGTCGAGAAAGCAGATAAGGACCTTCTAGTTTGCTGAATTACTAACCAATCAAGTGACCTGACTGAGATCGGCAAACAAGATATTATTCATCAATGATGCATTGATAAGGACACGTGTAAGAGACAACAAGCCGACACACAATTTTCGGAAAAGTACCAACACCGACACCCACACGAAGCAAGCCAACGCGTTGGTTTTATCGGACAATATATAATACAGGTGATAATTTGCCACAATTATGCGATCTAAAGTATACCAAATAAAAAGTGAAAATACCTCATTTCCCTTGTCACCATAACTGATTGATATCTCTTGCCCGCTTTGGGAAAGATTTTGCCCAGCTAAAGAAGAAAAATATCATGGATCAGAGAAACTAAATATACTGGTACTCTATAAAACAATGATATTTAAGGCCCATTTTTCATGATTTTATGATTGAATAAATTATCCAAACAGACGAAAAAAAATTACCATTTTAAAAGTATTTTAATCGGTCGAAACTTAGAGCACAATCAGTTTCCTGGTGCTAGCGAGCACATTTTTTAAATTCTAAATTCTAAAAAAACAATTTAATCATTTTTTGATTAAACCAAGTAAAGAAGTTCCAAAAAACAGTATTGCTTATCAGGTAACTGAAAAACACCTTAACCTCTGAGTAACAGAGAACTGTAAATGACACAAGGAAAGAATCCTACCTGAAAGAAGGTACATTGAGAAAGGAATTCCAGTTATTGATCCTGTACCATCAACTTCCCATGTTGCTGCAGGCTTTATATCTAAACAATGAAATTGCAGAAGAAGAATAGTAGAATTTGAATTACTAACGTTCAATTTGGATAGCATGGATGAAGCCATGATTAAAAGGTATCCCACATTAAAAGGGAAATTTTGAAACATTGAAACCTTCAAGATTCTTTCCAAGAGCTTCAATTTCTCAACACGAGGAATTTCAAAAGCTAAAAAAAAGGGACAGTATCAAGTATAGGTGTTATTTGTTAACTGAAGATGGTCTACAATTTTCCAGCAATTACAAATTTCTGTAACTGTTGATGGTGAAAGATAAAAAATATACCAAAAAACTGCTGGACAGTCAAAGTAAGAGTTCACAAATTTCAGGAAAAGAGAAACGAATGTGTCATATTTTTTTAAATGATTCCAGAAGCAGCATAAGCAAAGGACTTAAAAGGAGTGAAAAAGTCCAGAATGCAACAGTAATACAATGCATTCCATAAAAATCAATTTAACTGATAGCTCACTAGTTCCTTAATGTATCTATTAATAACATTCCATAGGAAGAAGTAAAAGGTGTGTTTGGCACACCGTATTGAATCAGGGGATAGGATTAGGGAGTGTAGGACTGGAAGAGAGGGGGATTGGAGTGGGGTAGATTAGAGTGCATTATCATAATACGGCGTTTGGTGCTATAACGTATTACAAAATGTATGTATATTGAAAAAATATATATTTATAGGAACATGAATAACCTAATTTTGTCTAATGTATGTAAAGTAAATATCAAACTAATTAAAAATCTTTATACTATGTGTGGTGCTATACCGTGCCAGAATAATGTATTGTACTTTACTACTTTATACGGTAAAACATGAATTTTTATTAAAAGAAATGTGAGCAAGCATAATAATTTAAATTTCTTTTTATATATTATTGAACAATTTGATCTAAAAGCTTAACCTGTTACAAAGGGGAACACATATTATCATTTAAATCTTATTTTCAACATGCTCTCACACGTGTAGACAATGTTCATTTTTTTAATCAATGCCTAACACGCCCACAATTTTCTTAAACAGGTGGTAGCAAAACTTGAATATAAAACTTTTGCCCAAGATCATGACCTCATAGAAAGGACTACGTGTGTATTATATAAATCAGGCCTACATCATATGTGTGTGTGTGTGATAATCAAAAAATAAATGTCCTTAAAATGTCTCGTTACTGTACCAATAGGTGAGGGTAGGACATTTGCACCAGATAGTTGGGGGGGAGGGTGGGGTGGAGGAAAGATTGAGGACATTTGCACTGATCAATTGAAGGAAAGAGAACTTATGAGGAAATGAGAAGCGAGATAGAAGGATTTCAGCATGATTCCATGTTTATTAAGCCTGATCTTCCCTAAACTCACATCTTTGGAAATGATCTGTTTTGTGTAATACAGAAGTATAAGCTACATGAATTAATTTAATATCAGTATTATTTCCACCAAATACAGCGGATAAGATTAAAATAATCCTTATGCATTCTAATCCAGTGCATCAAACATACCCAAAAGAAAAAGGGGTTTCAAAAATAAATAACATTTCCAAGTAGCTAAATTTCAGTAAGCCAAAATCCAAATGCAATAAGATTACCATGGTTGCAAAAGTCTATGCCCGGCACTAGACCCTCAACCCATATCGTCTCTCCTGGTGGTGAAGTGGAAACAACTCCAGAAACTTGGCTTTCAGGCTCATTTATCTGTACAGCTGATTCCAGCAAAATTAGAGCAGCAAGCCAGCAAGGTTAACCAATAATTAAAAAAAAAAGGTAAACTGTGAACTCTCGGCAATTTGCACCTGAGAGATTGAGATGAAAGTATAGAGAAGATCTATTGGGTGAGAATGGAAATCACTCACATTTTCCACTTTCTTTGTAAACTTTCTCACTGGAAATGTCATTGGTGGATGCATCAGGACCTCGGCTGTTTATGTTGTCATGCTCTTCTGGAATATTTGGGAACAGACACGCACGAGGAAAAGGAATATTCAGTGCCCGAGTCCAGAAAATAGAATTTGCCCTATATCCACAAAATCAGCAACCTATCTCAGCTTTGCAATTTTCCCAATAGTCTTTATTTATGCACATTAACGACACGAACAAGCAACTAGTCTGAGAAAGAAGCATACCATAGGAAGTCTTCAAATGTCACTTCTCTGCAGCAACCAAATCAATAGAAAGAAAACATTCAGTAACGAAATCAGAAATCTAATTAGTTCCAGTACATACATACATACATACATACATATATATATATATATATATATATATATGAAAAGCATGTTACTGAACAATTCAACAACGAATCAGATATCGGAATTTCAAACAAAGTAAAAAAATATCCTTAGCCCAGACAAGTAATACACGAGTTATACGCACATGAACCATACATGGAGGATTGCATACAAATATCCACCTCGTGCTATGTTTGGTTCATTGGTTAAAGATTTGAATAAAGTATGTAATCTCCTAACAGAATCTCATACAGTGTTAATCTATCATGCAGAAATGGAGCGAACTTGTGTGTGCAATGCCTTTCAGGAATTTATTTTATAGTTATAACACACCTTTCTGGATTTCCATCAAGAGCCAAAAGCTTGTTTGCTAATTTCTTCACTTTGTCATCGAATAGAGACTGCAAGCTTTTCTTCTGTAACATAAATCTGTCTTCAGTCGCATATATGCTTAATGATGAATATGAGATAGCAAGTGTGCAAAATTCAAAAAAAATTTGTTCTTTTTGGGGAAATAACGAATAAAAATCTATGCAAGTACAATGCAATACTACTAAAGACTGCTCAATATACTAAAAAATGTGATCTTGACAACTAATTGAATCCAAAACTAGATCATTGCAGAAACCAATATGCAAATAGAAATTCAAAATTCAAAGCAATCCAATAAATATATGTCATCCATATCAGATACCGTACCTGTAGTTCAGTTGCCCTATACAGTGTTGTTCCCTTCAGTTCTAAAAGCTCATCATCAGAGAACCAAAGCGGATTCCCAAACGAAGTCGGAAGCAAATCAAGATAACTGGAAATATAGTCATAACAGTTTACAATTTATCCAAAAAATTCCTTCCAAACAAGGTATTAAATCTATGTTTTACATACGGCTGCCAAGAAGAGTTCTTTCGCAGACGTTCTACAGTTAGAAATAACATCATCAAGAATCTGTCATCTACTTCCCCTTCCTCAAGCATTGCCTTACATTCAGGTCCCAATAAAGGATCTTGTAGTACCCTTGTAGGAGTTATCGCCAAGTGAAGTGGGACCACCAGTAGAATCCCTGGATTTATTTGCAACCCACAAATAATAGAACTTCATAATCGTTTTTGATAACCCACAAAAGAAAACATTAGACCAATTTTGCTAACCAGACAAAATAGTGACAGTTTAATTAATGATTATCAGAATATGTAAACTTTTATTCCATACAAAACGATGGAGCAAAGCAAACTGATCTTTATCACCCGAAGTATGTCAAGGGAGTGATACTGTTCTATCTCAAAATGCATGCTGTGATTTCAATTGGTATAAGTTTGACAAAACTGGCCAGTAGTTCCTAATCCCAGAAAAACCTGCTTAAAAATTTACTTCCCTTCACATATAATGAGCTTTTCCAACTTGTTATATAATCAAAACTTAATCGTCGGGATTAATATATTACAGATGGATTACTCCTTCGTTCAAATTAAAATATAAAAACAAAATTGTAAAAACCACTAAAAGATTGAAATTTTAAGTTATAAAGTACTTCAATTTAATGGGATTTAGTTATTTATTTCCTGTTCCTTCAAAAAGTTCTCCTCAATCAAACAGAGCATATAAACACTCAAAAAAGTCGGTAACAATTTTAAAGAATAAAAATAAAAACACAATTGTTTACCATTAGCGACGCCAATAGACGAGAAAATTCCAAATCCTTTATTGGAATCGCAGTATTTGATCTTGCAACCCCGTAGTTCCACTTCATTCACCTGAATTCAAATGCCTTTGTCAAATTTTTCACATTAAAAAAATTGTTAATGAAAAAAGAGTAAATTATTAAAATAAAATTTGACTTCCCAAATTGTTGTTGAAGTACCTGTAGCCACTGCAGAAAATTTTCAAGCTTGGCTTCTTCTAAGGCCGCCATTGATGAAGTGATGTGGAGCTCACACACTCCCTCTCACACGGTATACAGAGATTCAAAATACGCTGTCGTATGCAGAATTTCTTGTTGGGCCCCGTATACAGTGGGTTCACCACTTAGCGGTTTTACTGTAGATGGGCCTCTTTTAAGTATCCAGTGCCACTCAAGAATTGGGCTTGAGGATTTTGACACTTCTAGCACTAAAACTGGACACTTAGTCCAACATAGGGAACCCATGTGAATTTTAGTTATAAATCATATTTTCAATAAATTTTGATAAAAGATGATAAATATGTGATTATAAAGTTAATAAAAATTATGGATATCATGAAATTTTTTGTTAAAAATGTTCAAGAAAAAAATTTATTTTAAAAATAATTTAAGCCAATATTTGGTTCATCTTAAAAAATGGCTGAAAATATAAATCAATATTAACAATTAATTTTAACAATATATTTCATTTGTTTTTATTAAAATTTACTAAAATTTGATTTTTAGATAAATCGAACGGGGCTAAACAAATAGCATGTATTTCAAAATAAATCATGCTATAGGTACAGAAAAATTATACAGAATTGGTACAGAAATTTGAAATATAGGGAGAAGATTCAAAATGGATGAAGGAAAAATTACACATGATGGACAAGATTAACTCATTTTAAATTTCTGTTAAAAATTTGTATAATTTTTCTGTACGTAAGAAATTATTTATTTCATAATAGGGAAATTTGTAGTTATGGTCCCCGAACATTAAGCTTGTAACACTTGGATCCCATTCAAATTTTCTTGGATGGTTATATTTTCACCGCAAATGTTAAGCTATGTTTGATTGACAAAGGTAGAAAAGAATTGGAAATTCATATAAGTTGGAAAAAAAAATTCTAAGTACCCCATAGAAATATGTTTTCTATAAAATTTGTGAAAAACATACTTAAAGTGGTTGTGTCTTGAAATTCGAACTTCATTTCCTTTTCTGCTTCCGTATCAAACAGCAAAGATGAAAAATGAGACATTTTTCATGAAAAATATTGTTATCAAATGGACCCTTATTTATTGTACCACATTATAATCATATATTTTTATGAATGCATCACATAAATTTTACAATTATAGTCCTAATCAAACTAAAACTTAAATAATTATGGTGTAAACCCCCTGGCAATTGGCTGTACAAACAATTGAAGTAGTCATGTGCACGGCATGTGATAATTTACCAGAAATCTTGAACGGTTTTCGACCAATTGGATCGCCTAGCACCGAAATTGACAGCTTGAGAAGCAGAATGGCAAGAAAAACTCAATGGGGAACCAAGAGCTACGAGCCTTAATATCTGGGGACCGTAGCTGCAAAATTTCCCTTCATAAAGCATGCATAATTGCATATTACCTTGTGGCCACGATATTAAAAGGTGGGCCCCAATTTCAAATTTCAACTGCCGACGTAGGGACCCACAAAATAAAGAAAGAAACTTGGAGAAACCACACGTGGAATGACACCTGTCTCTCTAATCTATATATGTGTCTCTCTCTCTCTCTCTTACAAACACTGCACAGACTTCCATGGCGTCGGACCAGTCTCTCACTACTCCTCTCTTATCTACTCCCACTCCTCCCACGTAAGTCTCGACATTACCAACTCCCACGAAGACCAATCTAACCATCAGCTTAACTCGTTCGCTTTTCTCGGGGCGGATCACGAGTTTGAGGTGCCCGAATCCAGCACCATCGACCCGTTTAGGAACCACACGCCGAGGATAGAGGGTCTCTACGAGTGGCTAAAGATTGTTGTCTGTCTGCCCATTGCTTTGGTCCGGCTACTGCTCTTTGGGCTGTGCTTGGTGGTGGGATACTTGGCCACGGTTTTTGCACTCCATGGATGGACGGACAAGCAGAATCCCATGCCCAAATGGCGCTGCCGGGTCCTGTGGGTCACCCGTTATTGCTCCCGCTTCATACTCTTCTCGTTCGGGTAACTCGAGTTTTGGAAGTAGTATAATAGTATGTTACACATGGAAAATTTATTCGCAGTGCTTATTTTTTTGAATTCGAAATTGGATGTTCTGACTTCTGTTTGAGTGAAAAGAGCTGTGAGTGATATTTTGGTTTAAGTTTAACTTACCAATTTGAATATTAGAACGAGTAATTTGTCTAAGCTTGCACATGCTTAGCCTGAATTTTTTTATGGGTGAATGTTGGAAATATATAAGACTGTTCTGCGGTAAGGTAAACAGAATTTAGGTGTAAATATATGTTCTCCATGGAAAAGTTAGGTTCAGTGCTTCTTTTGGAATTCGAAATTGAATATTCTGTTTGACTTAAAGAGCAGTGCGTGATATTTCCATTTAATTTACTTAATTTGGAAATAAATTGAGGAATTTATCTAAGAAGGACCAAAATAGTGTTCTACCCATTTTATGGGCTAATATTCTGCCCAAAATTTATTCGACCAACGATAGGGATCCATGGATGATTATTTTTTATTATGTGAAGACGCTATAGGGGGACCTCTCTTCAATCTCACTTTTCTTTGATGATTAGATGGTCGAATGATCTATAAGAGACCCCCTCTTCTATCCCACTTTCACATTTATATACTAACTAAACAAAAATAAAGATTAGTTGATGAATTCCTATTTCAGGGTTCGCCACTTCAACACTGCACTTGTCAGATTAGCATGTTGGACTATTTAGCCTAAAATCTTTACAGTCTCTAGCTTCTCTGAAATGCCAAATGAGCTTGTGAGCGGGATCTCCACTTTAGCAAGCAGGTGTAAGTAGGCAGGAAGACTGAATTATGCAGATTTGTTTAAGCTGCAATGGATTGCTTGGAATGAATGGAATATGCTACACTTGGTTCAACTGGTGTGATTATGTAGGCAAAAGATGAGAAGTTGTATTTTATGTAGGTCCTGAATTCTATAATCCATTTCCAACATGGAATTATATACCAGTTCTAAGTTTTTAATTTTGGGAGTGTGAGAATATAAGTGATTTGGTTAACTGTAATGAAAGAAAGTATCATTTTCCCATGAAAGTGGACATTCATTTGGGATGTCTACGAGAGGATATGAAAGCATTCGTGTGGGGTAAAGGTGGTATGAAAGTTTATAAAGTTTCTTTGGTTGATGTTTCTTTTTGTTTCCTGCAAATGAGTCTGATTTGAGTAAGAATCTTATTCCTGTTTTTGTTTTGCATTTTGATGCTGCAGCTACCATTGGATAAAACAAAGAGGAAAACCTGCTCCAAGGGAAATCGCTCCTATAGTTGTATCTAATCATGTATCATATGTTGAACCTATTTTCTTTTTCTATGAATTGTTTCCAACCATTGTTGCATCTGAGGCGCATGATTCTATGCCTTTTGTTGGAACCATCATCAGAGCAATGCAGGTAAAACTCAAGTTTGCGATCTCTTTACTTGTTTATTCTTTACTCCTCTTTTTTCCGGGGAGTGGGAAATAATCTCCTTTTTTTTTTTTTTTATACCAATACCTATTTCCAATCCCTACTTTTCAATTTTATTACCTTTTTTAAAACTAAGTTACCTATTTACAATCCCAACTTCTAATGCATTCTTGAAATAAACATGTCAATCTGGATCTCTCTTATTTGCTTTGTAGGTGATATATGTTGACAGATTCTCACAATCATCCAGGAAGCATGCCGTTAATGAAATAAAGGTATCAAATACCTTTTGCTTTCCTTTTGTACAACATAAATGAGAATGATTCACTAGATGAGAACTTAATATATGATGCACATGTTAACTTTTATTTGCTTCTCTATGCTTTCTTCTAATCTAAGTTGCTGTGAGAACGCAACTGCAATAGATGAGAACTTTTATTACAAAACGCCACTCGTTCATGAATGTGAGAAAGTAACTGCAATTGATAGTTAGCTTAAATCTATCCATGTGCTTGTGAGACACGTTTCTGCAATGTTCATGGTACAATGCTTGATCATTGCATTGTTTTTTAGAACTGAAATCGTAAAAAGAAAATTAAGGAATGCATGTCCTGTCTTGTTTTGCGAAATTTGTTATGCTTACTGGTTGGAAATAAATTTAAAGCTTTAAAATGTTTATCAATGTATTAGCTAATTGATACTGAAATATGCTTTCAAGGATATAAATACAGAGAAAGGCTTCTTCCGATCAATTTCCTCGAGTGCTTTTATTTCCCGAGGGAACGACAACCAATGGAAGAGTTCTTATTTCCTTCCAACTTGGTGCATTCATCCCTGGTTATCCTATCCAGCCAGTCATCGTCCGTTATCCCCATGTACACTTTGACCAATCCTGGTATGTCCCTCCCCCTGCTTTTGCCAACTATGCTTTCTAAATGTGCCTTACTAGCTCCCAAGAAGCTTTACTTCATACATTGCTGCATTTGCTTAGGGGTAATATTTCTCTGGCGAAGTTGATGTTCAGAATGTTCACTCAATTCCACAATTTCATGGAGGTATGGTATAGCTGTCTCTGGGTGGGTGTTTGTATGCTTGTATTCTCCCTGATCAACAATTGAAATTTGTTTCATTTAATTATAATTCTCAAAATATGAAGGTTTTAACATGCCCCTAGTCTTCTATGGGCCCAATATTAGTCCAAAAACCCATTATTACTTCCCTCTCAATTTATGTATAATTTTACACGTCTCATGGATGGGGTTTCTTATGTAAAACATAAACTATAGATCATGTATATATATCACTTTCAGTGTAGTTGAATTCTCTCCCTTTTCATCAAATTCTAATTTTCATCTACTGATTTAGTGCACCCCTTCATACAGAGAGTCTCTAGATAAGTGTTTGAGTTTGAAACATGTTTGTATATTTTGGTAAATCTTTTCTAACAAGTAAGATTACACTGAAATAGGGACCCAATATCAAAACGGAAAAAATTAATTTTACATTTAATTTGTGTTATTTATTTGAGGATATAATAATGATAAGACCGTCCTTAACATGCTGCACCCAAGCATATTTGATTCCAGTTTTCTTGATTGAGGATAGCAAGCTTAATTCCTTGCAACTCTTGATGCAGTCATCCGCTAATGCATTTCGAAGGCATCCTGATGAATTTAGTACTTCCTATACCTTTATGTTGATCTGAAGAAATTGCATTAATCTTTTCTGAAATTACACAGGTTGAATATCTCCCTCTCGTGTTACCACATGAAAATCGAAAGGAAAATGCCATCCATTTTGCTCAGAGGGTGAGTCAAGTGTGACCTTGTATATCTTAGTATCTTTAGATCATAAATGTCACGGACTCGCTATGTTACTTGTTGAGGGAGATATACTGAACATTTCTCTTCGGGAACTAGAATGACAACTGAAACAAATCTTTGTTTCTTAAACTTGCATGCAAAGATATTCTTTCACTAGCTGCTGTTCATGCTCTTGGACTTCAATAATAATTGTTTTCTTGAACTTTTGATGTTGTGTTTTATAAAACTCCACGCCACTAAATTCACCCTATATGCATGTCTTCTAAGGTTTACTGGACTGACAATTTATAGATCCATCTGCCTATAGTGAATAGCTTGGCTTCTCCACTTGCATGCGTTGGCATTTCATTGGATTAGTTATAACCAACTTTAGTGGAACTCTTCCTATTTTATTTGCTCATTCATATTCTTACGCGATACTGACGTGGATATACATTCAACTCTCCATCCAGATGCCCTTTTCTCTATAATTAGGACTCTGCTAAATTTTGCTATTATTGCCCTCTAGAAATAAATGTTTTCTATGGACTTGATTATCCTTTATATATGCTCTCTGCTCATGATTGTAGACATGTATAAAATTTGGCGTATGGATACTTATTTCATATCTATTATCAAATGCCACCTAAATCTATTTATTCATCATCTCTCATACCATGCACATGATTTAATGCAGACTAGTCATGTTATAGCAAGCGGTCTCAATGTTGTACGAACATCACATTCGTATGGAGATTTGATGCTTCTTACAAAAGCATTAGAGTTAAAGCAGGTTTTTATTTGTTGCTCTTGTTACCAGCAAATGTAATGAATTACTGAGTTTTAAACAATAATATGGTCTTCTGTTGAAGTTCTTAAATGGAAATAGCATTGTGGAAGTATCATATTACAATAATGACTTTTACATCATGTTTTGTTTCTTTGTCTATTATAGCACGAGTATAATAATGTTTTAGGATAAAATAGCAACATTATGTATATTTTCCCTATATCTGCTCTTGGATCTTGTATTTTAACCATTTATGAGACACTGGTCCGCTTCTCACCCTTGTGGAATGTAGAAATCTTGACCATTTTCTTCCTTTGCTTGTTGCTGTATACACCTTCAAAATTAGAAGGCACTTAATCCCTGCTTGGTTTTATTAAAAATCATATTTTTAGTAGATTTTGAATAAAAATTAATAAAATGTGTGGTTGATAAATGTTGTGTGTCCAATGAAATTGTGGTTAAAAATAATTGTTGACTTTGACTCAGATTTTTGTTAACTATTTTAGCTAAACCACACAGGGAAAGTTAGGGAAAGTTATAAAAACGCCCCGTGTATATGGTTTAATTACTCTTTACATACCGTGTTTCTTGAAGTTAGAATTGCACACTAATGAAACTGCATAAGAAGAACATTGTAAATGAGTGGAAATTGCTAAATGAACACCTTTGCTCATAGACTTATGTTGTGTCTGTATTCTTATCTGGATGATTAACAGTTCTCTGTACTCTGTCCTTAGTCTAAAGAGTTAGTTGATTTATTTGCAATGTAATTTGGATCTGAAGTTCTTGCCTTATGTCTGGAATTTGAAGTTCTTCCTTCTAGGATCTTAAGGGTCAATTTGGCATAGCTTTCGAGAGGTAAAAAGGAGCTTTTAAGACCAAAAGCTTCTTGTGGACTCGTTTGGTTAATTTTATAAAAGTATTTCTTCGAGTTAGAAGAGCTTTTAGAGAAAGCTTGCTCAATGTGGCTTCCTCTAAAAGCTCTCCCGAAGAGAAACTTTTTTTAAAAATTAGTTTTCAAACACTAATTAAGGTAGTTTTCTCATAAATCTATTTTACAAGAAGTAGAAGCTCTGTCAAATAGGTCTAAGTTATTTTAGTATATTCGTTCTGATGCAATATTAAAATTATGTTTTGTCAGGAAAAACCCTCACAATATATGGTTGAAATGGCCTGGGTGGAATCGGTAAGTTAGAAATGCTCCGTGATGTTTGCTGTTGTATTTTGTAGACACTAGAATTAGGTTGGAGCTGTTAGCATTGATTGCCATGCTATTCAAATTTAAATTTTGTGAATGTGATTTTGATAACGATGTAATTTACTGTTTCCTTTTCTGTCAATTAAAGCTACTGAGACAAGAAAGGAACTTTCCAGAAGCTCTTGTTGTAATTGCACCAAGTTCTAATTGGTACAAAAATGGAAATTAATTATCAATATTTACTTGGAAAGAAAAATTTTATAAGGCTTTTTTAGCTGGATTTTAGGTGTAAAACAAACTTTCTATATTGTCTCATTCGTTAAATGTTTTAGACCTTGCTGTGTAAATTGTAAACATTGCTCAAACTTGATTTTTATTTTTGAATCATAAGAATTTTCTATTTAACTCTTTTTGTCACGGGGCGAGTTTTGGGCCAAAAATTGATCAAACATCTTCAAAGCCTGCCCTTTAAAAACTACTTGTTACTGCCCCATGTTATATTTTTAATCACTTAAATTCCGTTTGGCAAAATTTATTTATCATTTACAAATGGTCGAACTACATTTTCAACCACGCATTCCAACGGAAAAAAAGTACTATCACCACTAATTTCTATCTATTTATAGATTAAAACGTTAATAAATTCTTCCTTACGCTGGTTATCTCTTATTTTCAGTCACTTCATTTACGGAATCTGGAAGCTGTTGACTTCTTAGATGTATTTCTGTCAATGAATCCGGATTCCAGGTATGTTGGAATACTTCCATTACTATGTTGGATTTTTTATTGAAACAGCGCATACTTAATCTTGTTTTGTTTGCATAATAGTGTCACTTGCCTCGTCCTTTAATATGTGGCACATAGGTCATGGGTATGATATTTACTTAGATATTGGTTTTCAGCCTTTTTACTTACAAGTGGCTGAAAATTTCAGCTTTATTTTCAGGGAAAGTTTATGAACTTGCTCCTGGGCATTGTTGATAAGCCAGCATGGCTATCCTTTCTGTATCTCTGTTATATTTTTGTACTGTAGTTCACAACTCAGTCTATATCAAATTCCCTTTTTCCTTTTAATATCTTAAATTCCATTTTAAGGGGGAGGGAGCTGCTGCATCATGGTTTTCTCATATCTTTCAGACTTCACATTGCAAATGACTTGCTATATATGTATGTAATAGAACTTGGGCTCAGAATTATCACCTTATAGTTGCTGTTTTTAGGACCTCACGTTTCTTATGCAATATTCACTGCTTAATAACTTTCTATGCTAGATAATTTGCTGACAAGACTAATACTCATTTCTTCTCGAACTTCCGGTTGTTTTCCATCAATGTTTTGAATTTTATGATCTATTGTTCAATGATGAAAATGCGCTTCTGATGGGTTTCCATTCTCTTCACAGTGGACATGTTGAATTCCATGACTTCCTCAGGGTTTTAAGACTCAAGCCATGTGGTCTTTCTGAAAAGGTTAGCCACCGATTATTTTTCAGTTCCTGTGATCTTGCACATAATTCTATTCCCTATCGTACTGGCAGAATGGTATTGTATACAATTTTACAATGCTTCATCACTGAGATACCTGTTGTGACAGTAAAGGCAAAAAAATATGAACAGCTGTGGACACGTTAATGTGATAATGTCCAGGAAAGGTGACTTAGTGCCGGTTTTCACATTATGTAACAGTAAATAGGTCTGATACATAGATAGTTGAGCTTAGCATGTTTTGTACCTTAGTTCATGTTTTTATTCTTTTATTCAATTCAAGATTTTATGCATTTTCCTCCAACAATATTTTACATTTCTTGCAGTTTTACCTTCTTTTTTTCCTTCCAAAGAATTATAGGTGTCCTTTGGTGAGGATGAGTATCGATTTTATCTAAATGGACTTCAGTACAGAGGTTGTCATTATTACTGAAAAGAAATAAGATATTCTTCAATTTCAGCAATAGGAACAAAGAGTTGACATGTTCTATGTCTAGGCTTACCCTTGTTCATCAGTTGTATCAAATGGTTTGAATCTAATTCGGATTGCATTTTTACTAATTAATTTAATCTCTCAATACCTTGATTGTTCAGATATTTGGGTTTGTTGATACGCAGAAGATCGGTAAAATAACATTCAAACAGGTATCTGCATTCGCCCTCTTTCAATTTTCCATTTAGAAACTTATTGTTAATTTACATGTTCATATTCTGTAAAAGGATGGGTAAGCATGTACCTGTGTGTCAGTGTTGTATTATTGTTAGACACCTAAGTTCTTGAGTTTGAAATCTTTTAGAGATGCTAAAATACCCTTAAAGAAGTGAAGTAATAAAAATGGAAAATGAAAAGAAGCATGCTATTGAGGCCTAATTTCTTGTACGATGAAATTAAGTTCAAGTTGATGAATTGTCAAAAATCAAATAAAAAACAATTTTCTGAACACTATCTGTTTGAACAGGTGAATTGTGGTTTTGCAGTCTGCTTTTCATTCATATATGAATTGATGAACGCTGACTCTCTCTTGCTTGCACTGCATTTTCTTTTTAATATAGAATTTTCACCAAGCTCCATAGGTAATTTTTTTGGATATTATCATTTTATAGTAATCAGTTGAAGTTTATGTTAAGATAATCACAATAAGTTACAAATTCTGCCAGTAATCCTTACCTCATAGTGAAAATAAGTTATTATTTATTTATTTACAAATCTCAAGGAAATAGCAACCTATCGAAACTTGAAATGTCTTTGGGAGCAGAAATTTACTTACAAGTAACTTCGATTCAAAATTCAGCTTAGCCGAGCTTGCTCTTCTTTTTATCCAACAGAAGTGTATAATTTTGTGTTAATGTAGTGGATGTATCCCTTGGGCTCCCTGGTCAGATCAAACTCAGTTCTTGGAGGGTGCTATTTGCGTTCATAAATTTAACTAAATGGTGCAAGCCTTTCTTATGAATAAAAATGTATGCATGTCAGTTCCTGCTTGGATCGGCCCATATCTTGAAGCAGCCATTATTTCAGCATGCGTGTGAACTAGCATTTAGTATATGCGACAGTGATGGGAAGAATTACATTTTGAAGCAAGAGGTATTTCTTCACTTTTCCCGTTATATGTCTAGAGGTGTTGAACGAGCTGGGAGAGGTCCAGGCTTTTTCTCGTCTGGGCAGTCCGACTTTATTGACTCCTCTACCTATACCCCTGGTAGCCAGTTCAGTTAGCATTCTCATGGCCTCTCTTGCTTTTGTAACAGTTACAAGATTCAATTACATTGGCAATTCCATACTTGAACGATGAAGAGGTACATACTCATGAAATACTATCCGAGATCCTAACAAAATGATATTATATTTTGATGTTGCCTTTTAATGATGATTACTTGTGCATATTATCTAATTGCAAATGCGCGCTTCTCTTTCCAATTCTTTAACATGGATTCATTATCTCCTTTCCTGATTTTTATTTTTTTGAGTTGAAACTAAGGCAGAAGTCTTGTAAAAAATTGAGGCCTATAATTAACGTAGACAAATGTTGGACACGAATTAAAATGCTTGAAAGATCAATTTAAAGATTCTAAGTTGCCAACATTTTTGTTTAAGGTGCCAAGTGGCATTCTTGGTGATTGGTAGTTCATTCTTTTTCGTTTTCAATTTTCTCCCACCATTTATAGAAGATTGTTACATTTGATATTTGCAGATTGAGAGGCTCTTTAGTTTATTCGATATGGATGAAGATGGAAGGATCAGCAAGGATGATTTTCTCACCTGTTTACGAAAACATCCATTGCTCATAGCAGTATTTTCTCCTCGACTGTTGCATCGAGGATTGTCCATAGCTGAAGATATGGTGGTCGAGGAGGTGGCATAGTGTATCGTTTTCTTTTATGGTTTTTCCTAGTGAATGAATTAAATAGTTTAGAGAGGGGAGTCCGCTTGCAGAAACTCGATATCTATCCCTAAAACGGTTGTTATTATTTCGTTTCGATGCTCTTTTTTTTTTTTTTTGAAACTGTTTTTGATTCCTCTATGGACTATGGTTGCTTAGTGCTTAATCGAATTGCTGTTATTTTGATATATACTGCATTTAGTTTACTGGCTTACTGCCATCTGCACTGCTATGTAAATGGAGCTTTTTGTTTCTTGTCTTTTTTTTTTTTTTTTTTTTTTTTTTCTCTTTGGTCATTTGTATCAATTGGTGGCATGGTTCATGTGGTTGTCAAGTGTCTTTTCTTCTTTTTTTTTTCCTCTTTGTTGGGGATTAAAAAACACAGTTAGCCCCTCAACTTATAGTGAATTTCGTGTTAGTCTTTGAATTTTATTTTGTTTCAAAATGGTCCACGGAATTTTCTTTGTGTTTCAATTTAGTCATACAGGTGAAACCCATTAGTTTTCTAATGGAATGTTTTGATTTGGAAGATCTCCATGTTGATGCCACGTCAAATTAGTGTCCTCCACATCAAACGTTTCGTTAGAAACACTAACAAATTAATTGAATTAGAAAAAATTAAAAAAATTTAAAAAAAATTGGGGTGCTCACTTTGGAACAAAAAATTAAGTGCAGTGAGTAACACATATGATACTTCACAAAAAACATTTTAGCGTGATAAGATGTTTTTAACACTTTTATGGGAAATAAGTGAATGCATGGTCAGTCAAAAAAAAAAAAAAAAAAGAGTTAATGAATATGGGAAAAGGTCGGGTAAATTGTTCGATGTGTCCTCAATCATTTGCAAATGTTGCACCCATGTTTTCAACCTACTATTTGTTGTACTCATGTCTTTAATCTACATGCCTGAAAGTGATAAAAAAAAATCAACAATAATGGAAAACATAAAAGTTAATGTCTATAGTACATGTCACTTGAACATGTAACTTTTGGAATTATCTTCTTGATCGAATACTCTTTTAGTGCAATTATAAAAGTATTTTAGGGGGCGTTCTCTTTGTTGTTTTCGGACCGTTTTCTGTTTTTGATTTTTTAAACCATTGAAAACGCTTCTCTTTCCCATTTTCGAAAACGGATTTTTGAAAATGGCTGAAAATTTTGTGAAGAAAACATAAAACAATTTTTTAACGTTTTGACTATTTTTTTCATAAATCTGCCAAAACTCAAAAAACACGGGTTGAAATATATTTTTTCAAAACGACAAAAAAAACAAGTTTTCAACAATCTCAAAATGGACACCCAAAACACAACACAAAACAAATTCAAAACTCAAAACACAAAACTGAAATACGAAAAGAACGCCCCCTTAGTCTTTTAATTACTGTGTCTACATGCATGAAAATGATAAAGAAGTCGACAAGTATGGTAGAAAACATAAACAAGAATGTTACTTGTCCATATGTTCAAATAAACATTTTTCATTATAGGTACTATGGTTTTAAAGGTTAAGGACATGATTGTGGTAAATAATAAGTTGAAGACATGAGTGCTACATTTACAAAAGGTTGCTGACCACTGGCGAAATTTACCTGTAAAAAATTCTAATTTAATTATTGTGTCCTAATTTTTGTTTTAATAAAAATCTTAAGGTCGTAGATAAATGTTTTTTCCAAAGATGTTGAATAGATTTATTGGTGTGAAAGCACATTTAGTTTGTATGATTGTCCACAAACCTAGCATATATAAATGACTTCCCAAAAAAAAAAAAAGAAGTCATTATCTTTGTCAAAATGATATGACTTCTCAACTAAATTGTACGAGATTGTATTTTCAATGGGCCATTGATTTAGAGATTTTGTTTTTTATTAACTTAATTCTATCTTTTTCTTGTAATGTTGTCGGGTTGATGATTATTAAGGTGTTCGGAACATATTTCAATATCAGGGTCCCTTTGATTGCAAGATGAAATTTGGGTAAAAAAAAAAAAAATTGTAAGGAATTGAATTATCTAGAACTTGTTTTATCGAGAATTGTTAATTAATTGTGTTTGATTGGTATAATTATTCAGCTAAAAAATGTTAAAATTTTCTATCTTCCGGTGTTGGTTTGACTTTGTTTACCATAGAAGTTGTCAATTAAATAGATATAATTTGTCACAATTTGGGATAAAATTTATTTCAATTGCCAAAAAAAAAAAAAAAAAGGAAAATCGAAAATCATTAGATTGACTTTGTTTTTCATAAAAATTGTCTATTAAAGGGATACATTTTTTTTATAATTAGTGATATAATTTGTTTGGATTGAAAAAAAAAATGAAAAACAAAAAACCACAAAAAATGTGAGAATTGAAATTCAACAAAAAGCAAGAAAAGCAGTCACGTGAGGCCATCCACGGAAAATGAATCCCCTAGAAAAAAAATAACTATTAAACAAGTCAAAAGTGGAAAATGAAATTTACTTTTTAACTTTCTAGAAAAATAATTGTGTATCAAATATGGCCTTAATTTTATACATTAATTGCACATTTTTTCATGAATGTATAATATTTCAAATATTTTTCTGTCAAACTTAAATTCATGAACTTTTTTATTTTCAAACCCAATGGGTAGAATTTTCTTATATTGTAATCAGGTCATGAGGAGCAAAGTGAATTCAAGTCTCACCGCAATAGAAAGAAGTAGACAGTCAAAAAAGAAGAAAATAAATTGTACGTTATGTTCTATAGTTTTGTGTGAGAAATGTATTGATACTATTAAAATTAATTTTTAATAGATTTTGATAAAAGTTGATGCAATGTGTGATTGAAAAATTGTGAGTTAATGAAATGTATGGTTAAAATTAACCGTTAACTTTGACTTAAATTAAAACTTTAGTTTTTAGTAGCACCAAACATGGGCTAAATTTGTCTGATCAAGTGGTCAATAGAATTTCGATCACTTCCCCATTCATTTCCATTCGATTAGACATCATATTCATTCTGAAACACACTCTTAGGACGCCAAGGTCACCGTTCATGAAAAAAAATCATCAATTATTTGCACTCTGACGATTAAGTCAATTGTAGAAACGAGATAGAACGTGTGAGCCAAGAGAGACGGGTGAGAGGAGATTTGGCTATGGCTCGGAAAAACACACTTTTGGTGTAAAATGAATTCACATATATGGAAGGAGAGAAATGAGTCGATATGAGTTAGTAGATCGGACTTCAGCTTAAGAAGAGGTTGTTTGATTTTGTTGGCCCAATTCAATTGACTTCATCGATGCCAGTCAGCTAATGTGGACCCATGTTATGTGCATGCCACATCTTTGTAGATATAACAATAAATGAATAACAGCTAGTTAAAATTAGCCAATTTCATATAAAAAAATTGTTAAATTCTCGATTCAACTAGTGATTTAATAGTTATAGAATAATTTTCGTCAAATACATTATTAATATTGAACGATCAAAAATTTCGAGTAAATTAAGTATATTCTTGCAAGTAATGATGATACAAATAAAAATGCAGAATGCACTGATCAGATCATGCCATAATTGCTTATTTTAGTTGTTGCAATACTAAGAAATCAAACTATATTAGGGTTTGATAAAGTTCAATAATCCACGCCAAGAATGATCCTCCACCAACCACATCTAATTATAATCCAAAACCCACTTATAATTTTTGGAAAGTAAAGAGAAAAGAGTGGCAGACAAGGGTGGTCTAATATCCATTTACGATTGTATCTCAATGAACAGTCAATCTCTAATAATAAAAACAATCGTGCTACATGTACCCTCTCTTTTACTCGACCCCACCATCCCCTCTCACATTTGGGGTGAGTGGGGCACATTTATCGGAAATGGGTCACGACCCCATGTAAGAGCACCGGCAGGATCGAGTAACTCAAAGGGTAAACCATAGTGTATAAATGGTTTAATCCTAATAAAAATCTTCCGAACTTTCGATAAAATGTCATAAAATAATGCAACACTTTAGTTTTTTATTTTTTTTTATTTTATATTTCAAGATTCGAACTCTTGACCCGACAACCTCAAGTAAAACTGGATTTCTCCACATTTTCCTTTACAACTTGGAGATATGCCATGGGGGCAACACTTTAGTTTTTTTGGTTATATGCGATGAGTTAACAAAGAATTGAATATTTTCGTTATTAAAAATTTTAATGTACGGATGGCCAACTTCTTACATTTTAAAGGTTGAAAATCAACACTATAATTTTTTCCTTAGACAATTAGAACAATTGAAAATTTATGATTGTTTGTGATTCTCGCTCTCTGTTCTCTATGTGTGTGTATGTGTAATGATTCAGCTTCTATGTTCAAATTGTTAATTTACATATCGTCCACTATGAAAGAGAATCTTTCCTCTTACCTCCATACTATTTTCTATTGCATTCCTAGGATTTGAACTCAAGACTCCTGTTTAATGAGAGACTTAAATTGAATCCTGGTATCAATTGGGTCCAATTGATATCGGGATTTAACTTAAATATCTTATTAAGACATTGTTTGACACTCTTTAAAATTTTAATACATTTTTCTCACTCATCTTTTCAACCACGCATTTTTTAATAAAATAATATTATACGTAAATAAAAAAATCTTCTTTTTCAACAACATATTCTTCCAAAAAATACTATTTCATAATAAATTTTACCAAAATTTCTCTTTATAATGGGCTCAAACAAGGGCTAAGTAAAGGTTTTGATTTCAAATCCTAATGATAAGATAAAATGGTAAGATATCATCTCAAAGTGGACAGCACATAAGAAAAATGGTCCTACTTAAGTCTGAATTGTTATAGTGTGTACATGCTTTTGTGAGATCGATCACCCCTCTAGCCACGTCTAAAATAATTATGACTTAATTTATTGAAATTAAAAGTGAAAAAATGGTCCCCAACCCATGTACAATTGCTTACACTCTCTTAAAATTTGAACCCAAACTCCAAAAGCCAAGAGATTTCGAAAAAACCTAAACCATTTGTCCTAAAAGGCACCCCGAGTCCCAACCCCCACTTGCCGACAGGTGTCGGTTTTACAACTTTTCAGTTAGGGCATCAAAATCCTGTACTTTTTTAATTTTTTCTTTTTATATAATATTATTTTTTCTATTTTTTTTTTCTCGAGAATCAATTCACAGCCAATTATTTTGCTGCCACGTGCCCACTTTGAACCAGTTGGATGTGCTTAACACTTGCTTTGTTTCTTGGTATCAATCAATACCTTCTTGGAGCCATAATTTTGTTTATAAAGTAGATGAATTCTTGGAGCCCTATTTTTGTGAATAAATTAGATGGATGAGAATATATATGTTTAGTGGTACTTGGTCAGTGTTTAGCACGCAAGTTTATATGGCGCGTAATCGATATCAACTTTCAATTTTTAATCATTATATGTCTGTATGATCTGTTAGTGATAGCAATTTTATACCATTAGTTATTAATGTGGACCGTCGTACTGTGATTAGTGGATTCCACTTGCAATCAAATTTTATCTATTTAGTCATGTATATCTAAATACGTTATTTCTCTTTATAGAAATGAGAGTCGAAACATAACATGTTAATTAAAAGTTTATTTAAGTGGAGAAGCTTTGAAAATTTGATTTAAGATTGTGTTGAACCAAGAAATAGTTGAAGTGGCTACCTCATGGAGAGAATTAGGAGGCAAGCCCCCCTCCCCTCACCCCCCACAAAAAGGGGGGGGGGGGGAATAAAAATAATTAAAAGTTGTGTTTTCCTTTTTAATTACTTTCGAACATCAAAATAAGAGCGAGATTATTTACATGATCATCCTTATTATTATTCCGGTATTACCACATTTTCCACTCAATCGATTTATGAGTCGAGCAAGAAAAAATTTAAACAATATAAAGGCAACACTTATTTCCATACTACGAGTTCAAAGAATTCCAATAAAGAGAGAATATATAGAAAACAAAGGAATGTTTCAAAATCATATACGTCGATTGTTCTTAAATACGTTGTTTTCTCATACAACTAGATTAATTAGTCGGAGGAGCTTGCAATTTTTGGTAAACGAGGACTTGGACGGGACTAACGTCAAATATATTTTGACATAAGTTGATTGAGAATTAGGGGGAACAAAATAGAATCATTACATTCATTTTAAAAGCAATCTTTGACTATATATATATTAATTCCATTGTTTAACGATTTTTCACTTCAATATATGTGTTGCATAGTTAGTCAAGAGTTTTTCAAAAAGACATCAATAACTACCTCGACAATCAAAAAATATAGCTCAAAAATAATCCAAAAGTGGTGATGGCCACAAAATAGATTTTTCATACTCATTTCGTGAAACCATTTTCATCTTGTTATTGTGATCTCATCGTTTATGATTTTGACATCCATTGAAACTTACAGATGCATAGTTGTCCTTGATAATTGTGATGTTTTATTGATGGAATATGTTTTCTATTTTCAAATAATTTACATTAGAAACACTAAGGGTATATCACACATTATAAAGATAAAATTGATATACAATATATAAGAGTTTCGACTATTTCTCTCAGCAATGCCGACTTTATAAAATAGAACTACAAGTCTCAATGGGTAGACGTTGACCAATTGACACTACGAAAAAAATATAAAAGTAAATATTAAAAATTTATTTATACAACGGTATGAATTTATGTGTATCCCACTCCAATGGAGTAACAATTGCCATGGATGATGTGTCTCATCTGAGCCTAGGAAGTGTTTGCATACGCACTTATCCTTTCCTACAAATCATTCATTAATGTAGAGACGTGTGTGTACAAAAGTAGAACATGAACCAATCAGGAGTTGTTGATTATAACAGTCATAAACACTTGAGATAAATTTCTACCAAGGTAATTTGGATAAGAATGACTACACGTGTGCAATTATTGGATTGCATTTTCGTCGTCAACTAATGACATTCAATGATTACCAATAAATTGGTCGAAAATGAGAAGTCATTTGATCGATCAAATCGATTAATAGCCGCTATAGCAAATCATCATCAAATGTTGGGAAATTTAAATAAAGACGACAACTTGCTTCTAAGTGGTCGTAATGAATACTAGTGCCACTATCATTTCCACATGCGGTTTAACTTCATGTGGTCATCGAAAAGTTGCCGCCTGGTGGTACAACATTGGACTTCTTCTGGTCGGGAAAACTCCCACCCATTTGCCTTCCCATTTATAGAGGCTAAATCTTCATTTTTCACGTTACCTACTACCTTGTGATCTAGAGCTACCGACAAATCGGATTTCACTTTCGATCATATGATCTAATTCTGTTCATATAATTTCAATCTTCGGTTTATCTTCAAACTTACGTTGGTCATTACATCTAGTAGCGGTTTTTTTGAGAAGGTCGAGTGAGGAATCCATCAGTTATTCTAGTGAGTCGAGTACGAGATTCTATGTGAAATTTGATGATCGATTGGGCGACGACACTCTCGATCACCATTTTAGGGAGAATTTCTAACAACGAGCCTTTAGTGGATGAATCATTTGATAGTCGGTTAGCTTCAAGTAGGAGCCCGTGTGCTTTTGCCACAAGCTCGTTGATCGACCGATCTTAATGTGCTAGTCAAGTGATCACCTATAGGGGAGGTGGTCACTTTAGATCTTTCTGATAGGCCTAGTTTGTATAAAGAAATTAGGTTTATTACATCGCTAAAAGAAGAATATATCAATTTTTCAACCAGAATCATCGTGCGCCTACCCCCTATCAAGTGGATTTCAAATTCGAATGTAGGGATAGTATGTCAGCAGGGCTTAGATTTCCTATTCATCATTCCTTTCATTAATCCTTCATAAATTCAATTCCAGAAATATCAAACGAACCTATCTTATCATTATAACAACAATAAAATGAAATTTATCAGACATAGAAAATTTTTCTAAATAAAAAATGAAACACATAACTCGAAATGAAAAACTCGAAATCAAATTAACCAAAATTTTACCAAAAATAGAAACAGATCAATAACGGTAGCCAAGTCACACCTCAACATTGAAAGTCACACACACAATCCAACACCCGTAAAAGAAAAAGTGGACACTTTTACACAAATAGTAATTAAAATGTTTATATTTATTTATTTTTGGTTCATATGAGGAAAGAGTTAAAAGTAGTAGTAACCTATGAAAATGGCAAAGGACAATGGAGGCCCCCATGTGTAATCAAGTCTGTCCCCTCGTCCATCACAACACCCTTATGAGTTGTCGATCTCTGATACGAGAGTACCGCGATGTTGCTGTGGATCCAACTTGTACGGACAAATCAAGTTTTTACCAAGATTTTAATATTGTACGGACAGATCAAGTTTTTACCAAGATTTTTACCAAAGTGTTTGAGTAGCTTAATTGATCCCAATTCCCATGTAAATATATATGTGTATTTATGAATCTGTCCTTTTCTCTCTCTAATATTGTTGTTGGAGTGGCTTTTTTTTATATATTCCATTTTCCTTTTGTGGGGTTTTACCAAAACTAGAAAAGAATCAGGTTTTCCAACTAAAATATTTCTGTGTTCTTTCTTTTTCCTTGGTGGGGTTTGCTAAAAAGTGAAAGCAAGAAATTATACCTATGAATAAGGAAAAAAAAATGCCTGTGTGACCGTGTAAGTCTTTGGCTTATTTATGATGATAAAAAACCCAAAAATAGAGACTGAGGATCAATCAATCACTTGAATAGTTGCATAATCTTGTGTTAAACCTTTGGGATTTTCTTGAATTTTTTCCTTATATTTCTCTCTGACTCTCAAATACACACGAATTATTCTACTTTGCCCTCATGCTTGACTTCGATCCCACCACTCCATTCACATGGAGGGCAAAAATATTAAATTTAATGAGGTGAGACCCGACCCCCATGTGAGGGGAGTGGTGGGACCGAGGTCAAGCATGAGAACAAAGTAGCATGGTTGAATACTCACACTTCATATTTGTGTCTACCCTTTTTTAGGACCTATGCCCCTCTCGCCTCCAACCAAAAGGTTCTCTGGGATTTTTCCAAATTTATAGACCATCCATCCCTTTTTACCACACTGCAAAGTCTTGCTTTTTCTAATTCTTTCGTCTTCATATTCACAAATTTGGCAAATATTTCAAAAACTTGCTCCGCAGGTTAAGAACTATAATTTCTTTCTCTTAGTTCTTATTCATCTCATAGTCATAGATATTCTTTCTCATAATTAAAACATTTACGATATCTTTGGTAAGAAGGATTAGAAAGAAAAGAATTCGAGATCTCGACCGTTTCTTCCGGTCTATTACTGCATACCAATTGTGCACTTACTCGTCTCTATTTAAGAATATTGATTTTGTGCATCGTTTTTGATATAGTTATCTTGATTTTACAAGGTGCTCGGAAATGGTGAGAGGAAAAACTCAGATGAGGCGTATAGAAAACGCCACCAGCAGGCAAGTGACCTTTTCCAAGAGAAGAAATGGGCTGCTGAAGAAAGCATTTGAGCTTTCAGTTCTTTGCGATGCTGAGGTTGCACTGATTATCTTTTCTCCCAGAGGCAAACTCTATGAATTTTCCAGTTCAAGGTAAGATCTATGTGTTTTTGGTAATTCAATTTTCAAAAAAAAAGGAAGAAGCTATTTTTATGCTGTTTTGGGATTAATGATTCAGTTTTTTTGTGGGTTTATGAATTGACCAAACTTGTTAAAGTCAATCAGATCTTATAGATTATCCACCTACAAACTCTTTTTAGAGATATAATTAGCGCATTTATGGCTGATCAAGATGATATTTTCTTAATTGTTCGTTCTTAGGGTTACAAATTTCTCTAACCAAAAAGAAATATTTTCCATGGAACAAAGATTTATTCAGAAATAACCAGCTTTATAAAAGTAGTTATTGCGACAGTCGGAGAGTTTACTCAGTGTGCACCCGAAAGGTAGCGATTGTGCTCCTCGTAAAAAATAAATAAATATAGGGTTATATTCTACTTAATAAATTCAAATGCTTGATGCATCTTAGTTTGTGCTGTTCAGTCAGGAACCTATTAGAATTAAGCTTAAACTTTGACTAAGATTTCATTAATTTGATGTTGGATTTTGTTACTGTCTCTTTTTATTAAAGGCAACAAACCAAGCCTTTGCTCGAAGTAATTTTGAAGCCTGTTATGTGACTACTTATTTATAACTAATTTATGTTCATCGCTATATAACGAGAATGTTACCATTTTAAAGGATGGGAGTATACTCTTGTTACTAAGTTCTGAACCTCAGTGTCCTACAAAAAAAACTACAGAAAAAGATCAATTATTTTTGTGTTCTTAAAATGAGTCATTTCATGCGATTTTGGGCTTAATTTCTTTTCATTAGAAATAAGTGAAATCCCTAGAGTCCTAGATTTTAGGTGTTTTGACTCCTTGACATCTCAATCTCCCTATTAATTGTGCCCCATATCGCATAAGATTATGCTTAATTAGCTTATGATTTCACTAGCTACAAGAACATTCTTATTCTAAAGTATAGGTTTCTTGAGAAATAAAAACCTAATTCTATACGACCAAGAGCAATTAAACCACAGTAAGAAAATAAAAATACGAAAAAACACTCTAGATTTAAAGAGGTTCTCCTCAATATGAAAATAAGTTTCGTAAAGTAATTCACTATTATGTAAAGAAGTTTACAAACACCCTGTTTTGTCATACTTCGCAGGGACTCTATATAACGATTATAATTAAGCTTCACAATTTAACACGATTGACCCCCCTTTTTGAAACTCGTTTTAGCGAACCCGTGACATCTTTAGCATGATTCCCCTTAGTGCTCAATAATGAAGTTAAAAGGAAAAATGGTACTCTTGATGTTGGAAAATATGTGGCATAGTAAGTTTAAAGTTGAACAGCAATAAGTATGGAAGCCAGTTGGATTTAGTACTTGGTTTTGTATTAACTGTCTTTGTTCAAGAGACAATGCTCCTCGGTTGCTCCCTTTCTATGATGCTAGAGAATCTTTTCTGTAGAAATCTTGTACGGATTTTCATCTATAATGCTGCAGATCTCAAATCACTATGTAAACTCAAATTTATTTTAGTGAAGGAAGTAAAGAATATCCCATTAAAAATCACCATTTTAGCTTTCCTTCACCAACTTTTTGGTGAGAATATATTCCTCTACTTTTCCTCAAATATCGAAAACCTTGCAAGCAAATTTCGTTTTTGGGATGTCCTTCCCTTCATCTTTTTGGTTAGAATATATTTCTCTAATATATTTGTTAATATGCCTCGGCTGCTACAACACCGCACTTCTACTTGACACTTATCATAATGATAAACAGCTCGTCTCGCGACGACCTTTTGAATTCTTTTTTGCTAAACTTGCTATATACTTAGCCCCCACTTAGTAAAGATTAAAATCGGATTTTAGTAGTTTTAATAAAAATTGATTAAATGTGTTACTGAAAATATGTAGATCACATAAAATATATTGTTAAAATTAATTGTGGATTTTAACTTAGATTAAAATCTAAAATTTAATCTCTATCAAATAGTGACTCAGTCCCGTCTAGGATTTTTTTTTTGTCGGTCTCGTTTTTTACTCGAAAAATGAAAAGATAAAATCCTTAAGTAACTAAATCATGTCTATTGTTGCAAAATTGTAAAATAAAAACTCTTTCTCGGTGTTTAATTCAATTTACTCTTATCTAATCCGGTATGGATATGTTTCGACTTGAAAATGAAAAAAAAAAATAATACTTTTTC
This sequence comes from Osmanthus fragrans, assembly GCA_019395295.1. Classification (NCBI taxonomy): domain Eukaryota; kingdom Viridiplantae; phylum Streptophyta; class Magnoliopsida; order Lamiales; family Oleaceae; genus Osmanthus; species Osmanthus fragrans. The sequence continues at coordinate 6,064,395 of CM033350.1, read as the reverse complement.
CCGGCCTTTGTTTGAGCCCCATTGTGGGGAAATAATGCAACCAGCAATAGTAAATTGATAGAGAATGAGTGGTTAAAAAAAAAAATTGAGTTTGCTTGTAATATTATTTTATTGAAAAATGTATGGTTGAAAATGAATTTGTAGAAAAACTGGGGCTCAAACAAGTTTAGATTTCATTTTATTCTTATCTAATCTCGTCCATCGTTTCAACTTGAAAAATGAGAAGATAAGAGATAACTCTCATCTTAGTGTCTACATTTCAATTTACTCTTGTCACATACCTTTCAAATATGTTTTCATCCCATCTCATTTTCGACTTGAAAAATGAAAAGATAAAACCCTTCCTTGGGTGTCTAGAAGTAGATTTACTAATAATTATCTTGCCTTCACACATACACCTAAAGTAGGGCACGTAAAAAATTTTTTAAAATTTTTTTTTTTGATTTCTTCACTTCTTTTACTATTTAATAAATAGGTCCAACTTTTTGTAAGTTTAAGCTACGTGACTGTTTGTGTCCAAACAGAAAAACAGGTACCGGAAAATGAAATTGAAAAACTCCTCCAAGAAAAAAAAAAAAAAAAAAAAACCTTTGGTTTGATATTATTATAGGGTTTTTGTCCTGACATATTGTAGTTAATTAATACATATTTACTAGATTTGAAAAGCTATTTACTTCTTTTTTAGAAGATTTTTGTGGAAAATTCAAGTAATAAACATATTTTCCCAGTATGCATAATTTATATGTCGAAAAACTTCAGAAATATTTGATACGATGATTAGACAGACCCTTCTATTTAATATGTAATTATAAATGCATGCATTCTAGTCTAACATACTTGATTGAATTCATGACATATGTGATGAGAACCATGTAGCAATTGTAGCTACGCAACCCACAACGAGATTAGAACCAACTAATCTAGGTTTTGGATTTGACCCAAGATTTATGAACCAAGCAACCAACACAATCGCCGACGATATATTGAACTCTTGATGACACGCCTGATGAATCTAGCCCGGATGTTGAACGCCACAAGTAATCGATCCTTGAGAGTTCGAAATTGTTCAATGAAGAATAAAGGTTTTGAAAGCAATAAAGTTTCACAATTGATTCAATAATGTTAATCGTTCCCGTCTTACAATGAAAGAAATAAGTATTTATACTAAACTCTAAAAATATGGCAAAAATCGGATTAAACTTGCCAAAAGTAATAAGGTTTGTAATCTAATAGAATTCTAGAAAATGAAGAAAATGCTGAAAAATCCCACGTTTGCACCATGCGGCCGCATGATTATTTTCTATGCGGTCGCATAGAGCAATAGTTTTGGCTCCTTCGAGTCTCTGCCCGTGTTGTGCTGTTGCAACCCTGGAACCCTATGCGGTCGCATAGTGGTCATTTTGACCTACGTTTTCAACCGCTTGAACCAAGGTCGTCCAATCCGATTCGCCTCTCGATCCCAGCATAGAGCTTGATCCTTTTTTCTTTAGGAACGCTATATCTTCAACCGTAGTTTGAATAAGTAATGCCATAGTCTCTTTCACTCGCCTTGCTCTTGCTCGGGTCATCGGTCCTTCTTCGACTATCAATGAATCTTTCCCCGGACTTGTCTTCGTTGCATCGACATCCTGGATCACATCAATATGCCTCTGTTTGATTTAGCTACAAAATGGAATTAAAATCTTAAATTAATATCAACAATTAATTTTAACCACACATTTTATGAGCCTAAAACTTTTTAACTACATATTTCATTAATTTTTATCAAAATTTACTAAAAAATTGACTTTTATCTAAACCAAACAGGGGTCTATGGATATATACAACAGATTCTTGATTTCTTCTTTAAAATTTAATGTAAGCATTTACTGAGGAGTACCAATGCTCATGAGTCTCATGATCATAAATCTTAGTTCTAACTTTACCATAATCTAAACTGTTGGGACTGAAATGCCAAGCTTCTCTTTGAAGATATAAATTGTTCAGTCTAAAAAGCCTATTTGAGAGACTCCTAGGATTTGACAACTTCTCCTCCTCATTTTTTGAAAAAAAAAAAAAGATTTTATAATAGTGATTTTTTGAAAAATGTATAGTTAAAAGTAGAAAAAAAAATTGATTTACGTATAAAATTATTTTATTGAAAAAATCTACGGTAAAAAATGAGTTTTTAAAAAATGATGTTCAAAGAGGAATATATCTATAACGAAATTACATAAGAAAAAGGGCGATTCTTAGCAAGAGCAGTTGCTGAATTATTGTCACTAAACAAAATAGTCACTCTCTCTCAAGGACACTTCAAATCCTTCAATACCCTTATCAGCCCGCATGAAAAGAAAATATACTCAACTTCTATAGTTGTGAGAGCTACTACAGGTTGCTTATTTGATGTACATGACACTGTTCATTAGTCAAAATTACCTCTCGAATCACTATTTTTATAACCAATCGAAGTTATATCTTTAAGTCTATTTGTAGAGGATTTCATTACCTAATCTTCGTTGCACATTTTTGAGAACTATTTTCCAACTTTCTAAGCATTTCGTTTACGTGTTGCCATGAGTTAACTTAACATATTAGCAGCAAACACTGAGATTTGGCATAGTAGCTGTCAGTTGATAAAACTTCTCATGTAGCTTCCATATATTGCTGCATCAAAACTTTGCTTCTATTAGATTAATGGTTAACAAAGCTTCATTCATCTTTAACTCTATGAACATATCCTAAGTGCTGAGAATTTACTTAAACATGTATAGCGAAAAATAACATAAATTTAAATTCTCGCCAAGAATCTGCTTTGTATTTAGATAGAAACTGTACCTTTCGTGAAATTTGCAAACTCTTTTACTATTCTTTTGTTCCAGCAATCCTGATTTGCCTCCCACAACTGTCCAATTGACCAGCCTCCCATGAAATCCCTACAGTGAACAAGATTGAGAGAGAAGTAGTGTTTACTTTTCTTGTGCTAGCAGGAATAATGAATTTTTTTTACTGTTTTAAAACTCTAGCATCTTATTTATATAAGCTCAAACGGGTTCGGTCTATCTTACAACTTAATTCGATCCAATATTTAATTAATCTAATCAATTAATTCAAGTCTATTAATAAGCAACTCAATTAATTAATTATCCAACACTTGTCAATTAATTAATTGGTAAATCTCATTCTTCTAGTTCTCCTTTTGTGTGTAACTCATTAGATTCCAATCACGATATCTAACGACGTGAATTATTTATTTTGATCTAATTAAAATCGATAAACCAAAACATCATTTTAATTTATCACTAATTCACATTCGTCGTTCCAAATTGACATCTAACAATGTGTCAGGGCAATATATGTGACGGAAAATATCATGTAGTATGACAAAATCAAACTCATTCGTTTATTGTGAAACTATAATCCTTTTGTCAATATGATCCGATCAATTATGAGATATGAATATGTGTCAATCTCAATTATCGAACATATCTTTCATTCCACTGTTAAGTCAATGTAAGTCGAAAACTCCTTTTCGACTTATGTGTACACTTTGGCCAAGAATTTCATTATCAACTTAATTGGATAAAATGTAGACCATAATCCTTTACTATCTAAGAGTGATGAATCATCTATTAATTATTTGCAACCTTCATATGATTCTTGACATACCCGAACGACGTCGTATTAACGGCTCTTTGCAAAGCAACATCCAATATCACCAAAGTATGACTGTCCTCATATAAGGTACTATGATGACCTCAAGTCGAAGGACCAATTCCACTACCTAACGCTAGAGATTAAGCACTGACACTCATATAATTATCCATGTGGAATCTTCTCAGCTGTCTTCAATGTTTTGTTATATAACAAAATATTTACGTGTTCATTTAAATGTCACCACACTTTAACTTGTGAGATCGACTACTTACTTCACAAGTAAGAAATGTCGTAAGATTCAATTATATGTAATTTGTATCTTACGATATTTGTATCTCGTTATTACTTAATACTTACGACCACGGATAATTTAAGATTCAATCATATGTAATTTGTATCTTACGATTACAACTCTTTATGATTAACAAATTACCAAGATTTGAATATACAGACTCTATTATTTAATTTAATTGAATATTAATTAAATAACAGATCTGCCATAAATTGCATTAATTATATATTAAAAGTGCTTATGCCCAAAGTTGATTGGACTTAAGGTATAACACTTACACTAAGGATCTGTTTGATAGGTGGAATTCCTTGGATTCTATTTTCCCACTGTGTGTTGTTTGATTGAGTTTTTATTTTAGGGAAATGGTTTTCCTTTGAAGTGGCTCACGCGTCACTTTTCCTTTGAATTAGGGAATTGACTTTCCCACCTTTTAGGTGGGAAAGTGATTTTTAGGTTTTTTTTTTTTTTTTTTTTTTGGGAATACATTCTAAATTCAATGGTCAAAAAATTTATCCATTTAATTGACAATTTATATAAAAATAAAGCCAAACAAACAAACAAAAAAATAATATATTTTTTTTAAATTTTATTTATTTATTTATTTTTTAAACTTTTTGGCAATCCAAACAAATTTCATCCCCAATTGTAAAAAAATTTATCCCAAAAATTAACAATTTGCATGAAAAACAAAATCAAACGAATTAGATGAAAAATTATGCTAATCAAACACAATTAATTACAATTCCCTCTAAAACAAATTCTAAACAATTCAATTTCTAGCAATTCATTTTCTTTCCACCCAAATTTCATCATTGCAATCAAACGGACTCCAAGCATATTTATTTCGCAAAATCAGTCTTCTTCTTTTGTTGAACTTCAATTTTCAAAGAGAATAATATAATAAATTCATGTCCATATTCCCTAACTCTTTTACTATTGATGTCTTGAATTCGTGCATGACACTATTGTTTCTAATGAAAGTATGATCATCGACAATCAATGAGTTTTAATGGAAATGCTATTAAGCCCCTATTTGTCTACTATTTTTCAAAAACTCATTTTCAACAGTACATTCTTTTTTTAATTAGTATCAAACAGTAGATAAGTATATTATATGGAAGACTTTCCAAGTTACATACATATTTGGAAATGCAATTAGAGGTTTATTTTATAAATTTCTGGTATTTTATTAGTTATTTCCTACTTAAATTAGATTATGAGTTTAAACCTTGTATAAATGAGTTTATATATGCATGGTAGTAGTTAAACTTGATTATTGAATTAACTCATATTTTCTCCCTCCATTTTTTCTCTATTCTCTCATTTCTTGTTCTTTTGTTTCCCTTCCTCTACAAGTCTCGTTCTTGTTCATTGCATCCCACATCATGCTTTCTTTTCATTGGAAAGTTGAGTTAGCGCCTATGTCTTATTTCCTTGGATCGCATCAATCTCTTGATTGTCATTTTTTAACTTTTCATCTCGATCAATTTCTTAAATTCTATTGGTTCTGCGTCAACAAGGAATATAAAACTTGTCATATCATCTTCATCAGTTATTATCGTTTCTTCATAAATCTCTTGAACGTTTCTCATCATTCAAGGTGGTGAATTATCAATACTTGAACTTAAGGACTAGAGTCGTCGTTACTCGCTCAACATTTTGAACTTCTTTTCAAGTTTCAATTTTCAGTGAGTTATGATCTTTGGGTGTTTCATCCCATTTCCATTTTTCTTCTTGATTAAATTATAAATCTTGGCTACTGATGATCCAGTTTGTTGTCGATTGTATAAACAGTATGCAATCTGAGTTTTCAATTTATCGAAGTTTGATAGCATTTTCCCCATTTTATTAGATATTAGTTAAATTTACAAGCCTTTCTTTTTTCTTGATTTTCATCTTCATGTTTTAAAAGTCTGTTCATGCATATTTGCCTTCATTTGCGTCTCTTTTCACTATTGAAGTCTCGTTTCTTTAGTTGGCCAATTCGTTAAAGTTTGCATTTTAATAAAAAAATTGTGCTGATTACTTTCATCCAACGTGAAACTTCGTCAGCACACGGGAGACAATAGAACGTTACCAAAGGCATACGAAAGATAATCATGCTGAAAACCCTCCAGATGGACAAAATATGCAGGTTGTCTCCGTTTAATTTTCTCGAAGGATAAAGCTACGTGTACACCTTATGGTGTACACAATAGCTTACACCCCTCTCACATGGAGAGGGGTCCACGAATATTTTATTATGTGTGGGTCCCTCTTCATGTGAGAGGGGTGTAAGCTATTGTGTACACCATTGTATACACATAGCATAGTCCTTTCTCGAATATTTTTTAAAAAATATAGCTTTTTTTTCAAGCTTATTATTACTCTAATTAACTAGCAGAAACTTGAAAGATTTTGGTCACTCTTATTTATTTGGAATTGCAGCAGTTAAAGCATGAAACAGCAAGTATGAAGAAGAAGATAGAGGTTCTTGAAATTTCTAAAAGGTTTGTACAACCCTATTTTTTCTCATGTTTGGCTAAGCTTAAAAGATTAATAATGTCCAAAAAAGTAAGATGTTGTAATGAGAATCCAAAATCGAATGACCTTTGAAGACACTTAAAAGGTGTTTGGCGAAAAATGTTACTTAAAAGCAACTTTTGGACTTAACCAACCATTCTAAACTGCGAACGACGTTGGAAATTCTAAACAAGGACCCTTGATGCATTAGGAGACTCTTGGGGGAAGGTTTGGAATCATGTTCCATTCAAGAACTACAACAGCTAGAACAGCAGTTGGAGCGAAGTGTCGGGATCATTCGTGCAAGAAAGGTATTTTTGGAAATTTAAGTGGTTTGTGTTTGTTGGGGATTTAATTGACATAATCTGATTATTTTCTTTGTTGTTTTTGTTTGCAGATGCAAGTTTTCAGACAACAAATTGAGGATCTAAAAGAAAAGGTAAAATCCCCGAAGAAAAATTCAATCACCTTCTGGTTCTTAACCTTTAAGTTTGACAAATGTGGAATAGGGTTATCATTTAACTTGGAAAAAAAATAAAATAAAAATTAAGAGCATATCTTATGCACAAGGGAGGAAACATGCACCAAAACTAACATGGTATCTTGTTTCGACCAATCTTTGAGAATGCTAACAATGAACCAAATGGAGTGATGACAAAAGAATTCTTGCAGGCTCCGAATGCACTAGGAATAAGTCTTAGTGTTTGTTTGGGATAGCTTAAAATTTATTAAAATTTTGAGGTTAAAACTAATAATTAATTTTAGCCGCACATTTTATAGAACGCACAACTTTTATAAACTTTTCAATCGTACATTTCACTAAATTTTATCAAAATTTGTTAAATTTTTTATCAAAAGCTTTGTCAAACAACTCCTTAATATGTTATTGCACACATCCATGTGGAACAGATTACGAGCTTCAATAATCACTCATTCGAAACCTTTTATTTCTTATCAAATCCAGGGTAAAGCTCTAGCAGCTGAAAATGCAATGCTGTGTGAGAAGGTGAATTCACTCTCATGTTAACCCCCACCCCACCCACCCCCCCTCCCTCCAACTCAATCCAATATTTTCTAGTTCATCATTTTCATAATTATATTATTTGCTTAATAGTTATACATTTTTCCATTTATAAATATTTGTAAAGTCTTTGTATCATTTATTAAATATAACAACTTTATTGATATGCATTGGTAAATAGTTCATGACATTGAATTGAGGTTTTGATGGTTTAGTTTGGACTTGAACCACAACAAGGATCAAGTGAAGATAAAGCAACTGTGGCAGGTACAGATACTAGTGAAGTTTCAGATGTCGAGACTGAATTGTTCATTGGACTTCCAGAATCCAGAAATAAGCTCTATTCTCTACAGAAATGATATGATAATTCAAATATCAAATAAGTTTTTCTTCATGTCAATAGCATCGATGGCTTGTCTGGTAAGACAGGTCGATACCTGCCTTTATAATCTTTTTGAGTATTTAGTTTTTGCATTGGAGCTGCACTTGTACTAAACATTGCTCAACTTTCATATATTACTTCATCTTATGAGAGTATCCATAATTTCTATTTAGATGCCTTAATGAGCAGTTTGAGTGTGCATTGATGATTGAGTCTGAGACATACAAATGCAATGTACATAAATTTTATCTTTCGTTAACTTGTATGGGAGATTTTTACGGGGAAATTGCAATGTTGGTTTTCAACGAATTGCTCGAATAGCAAGTTGATTCTCATTTTTTGGAGAAAGCAAGTCGATCTCAATCTTTTATTAATCTTAGTAAAATCGTCGCATGGCCCATATAAAAACTAGACACATCAAAATTTTGAGCACTTGTCTTTCAAATATATCAAAATAAATGGAATTTTTTTTTTAAAATTTATACTAACAGAAGAAGAGTTAACGATCTCTCAGTTGAATTATTGATTCAGTAATTAGAATGTTGATCTGGTCGAGTCTAATGACTTAGTTGAATTTTGATTTTGATTTGATAATTATGAAGTTATCCGGCAAAAATCATTTAAGAAAATGCAGTGGGAAAAAATAGATATATAAAATACTAAAATGAGTAAAATTTGACTTCAAACTATACAATTAAGCTCCTATTTGAAGAGGATTAAAATCAAAATTTTAGCATATTTTAATAAAAGTTAATGAAACGTGTGATTGAAAAGTTGTGAATCTCATGAAATATATGGTTATAATTAATTGTCGACTTTAAATTAGATTAAAATAGAGATTTTAATCCATTGGCTAAACCACAATGATAAATAGGCAACTTACGAAAATACCCTTAAAATTATGGGTCTTTTGAAAAATCGTATGAAAAAAATTTTAGAAATAAAAAATACTGTTTAAAATTGTTTTTTTTTTTTTTTTTTTTTTTTAAATGACACGATGTTACTTTTTTTATTTATAAAAAATTGTCTTTTTGATAATAAAAAAAAAGGTGACATGATGTCATTTTCAAAAGTTAAGTGTTCAAAAGTTAAGTGTTAATAATGTCACTTTATTAAAAAGTTATATTTATCACTAAAAAAGTTATAAAAATTTTAAGAAATTGACTGAAAAAATTGATAAACACTAAAGAAAAGTGATAAAAATTCAAAAAAAAAAATTTGACAAATACTAAAAAAAGTGACAAACATTAAAAAAAAAATGACAAATTCAAGAAAGCGAAAAAGTGACACGAATGAAAAAATAAATGACAGAAAATTTTAAAAAAATGACAAACACTCAAAATGTAATTTTATTAAAAATTGATGTTTGTCACTTAAAAAAGTGACAAAAATTTCAAAAAAGTGAAATTATAAAAAAAAAAAAAAGTGACAATAACTCGAAAAAGTGACAAATACTCAAAAAATAACATAAATTTTAAAAAAAGTTACAAAAATCGATCAAAACCTTAAATAATATCATTCTATACAAATTCAACAATTCCTCTACCATTACCATCACTTCACCCCCACCAAGGCCAAACCCGTGTGCAAAAGACCACTCAAAACATTATATCAAACACTAACTTTGATTTTAACTAAGACTTCATAAAAGAATATAAAAACACCAAAATATGACGTTTGCATTCAGTAGCAATTCTATTCTACTAAGAAATCATTTGTTATAGAAATAAATACATAATGACAACAAATCAACATCGTTCAACCAAATGTAAAACGACTTCTTTTTCATTTCTTTCTTGAATACTTGTTTTACATAATTGTTATTACATTTTCTCATAAGTTTCATACTTGAGCTAAAAATGAACCGTTAGAATATGAACAAGGATAAACACACGAGAGTTACAACCTTCCTCTATACAAAAAGTTATAAGAAACGTGAATTGTTTTGTAACCAACAATTCAACGGGCTGCTGGATAAAATGGGGGCTGCATTTTGAGCTAATGCGCTTAGTTGGCTTCTCCCAGTACTTTGCAGCTAGTTCTCTTGGAGACATGGTACCCCTCTCTTTCGATATTTTCAATTTCTTGATCAATGCCTCGACATCCTTTCCTAAACCAAACATCTACACCCAAATTATAGAGAACGAGTACAAAATATCATTTAGGCATAAAAACTACGATAAAGCGAAGATAAAATACAACACAAGAATTGTAGTTTTCCAAAATTCCCTTGCAGCACATCACATTCGTACTCTAGTATGGCCACCAGTCTAGGCCATCGGGCTACTTCTCTAGCATCTGATTATATGCTATATAAACTCTCGTACTCAATACTAAATTACAAATCGAAGCAGGAGAATGCGAGACAAACAAATACACACAAGACAACAAAATATAGGTACACCTCAGATTCTCAGAAAAGCAAGAATTCCAGTTGATAAATTCCGGCTATAAGAATATTGATTACTTAAATGACTAAATGTTACAATTCAGAAAAAAAAAAAAAAAAAAAAAAAAAAAAAAAAAAAAAAAAAAATCACTCATATGATAATCGTATATAAAAAAATGAATACAATATTGACATTTTTCAAGCTTACACAATACCAACAATTTACAAAAATGGTATTACAAACCTAGCACAAGAATTTTGTAATGCCATTTTTGTTCAGATATGCCTCGACATCCTTTCTCAAACCCAACGTCACAAGGCGAATTGTATCTTTAAAATCCTGAGTTATATCTCTATCCACTACACCAAAAATAGTTTTTTGCAACGTGCAAAAAACGTTGTCAAAGAGTTTTTGTAGCGTTAGGGCGCACGTTGCGGATTGTGATGTTGCCATGGAGTGGAACATTTTCGCAACGTTCAACGGCAACGTTCGGTGCACGTTGCGAAAAAGGGCAACGTTTTTTGCACGTTGCGAAAAAGGACAATGGCAACGTTCGCTGCACATTGCGAAAAAGAGAAACGGCAACGTGCAGCGAACGTTGCCGTTTCCCTTTTTCGCAACGTTCGTTGCACGTTACTGTAGCCCTTTTTCGCAACGTGCAGCGAACGTTGTCGTTGCCCTTTGTCATTCCTTCTCAATTTATACTAGCGGAAACTAATATAGCTTCACAATCATTTGAGGCCTTTAAAATTGAAAAAAAAAATTAAAAATTTAAAAAAATACAAATAGAAATCTATCAAAACAAAATCGAATACTAATATTTCAAGAGAAAAATAAAATGAAGGACTAGATCAATAGCTCTTATTATTAATGGTGCAAAGTAAAGCGAAAACTTCAAGAAAGAGTCTATGGAGAGAGAGAGAGAGTTTTATCAATTCGAAACACCATGACCACCTTGGAATGATTCATTGATTGACGATTGTTTTTTTACCTATCTTTTTCATACGAAGAAATTTGAGTCCTGGATTTTGTGGCGATTTTGGGATTTTTGTCCGTAATCAATAGCGGGCATTGTGTTGTTTTGGGGTTTTGAGGGGATTTGGACGTATTAATTACGGAATTAAATATTTTAATTAGTTTTAATAGTATTATTTAATGGAAAAATTTCATAAGTAAAAGTATAAGTATGACCCATTTCAATAATAAAAAAATAAGTTTCAATTTTCAAAATAAGATTTTTATTAATTTTTATTTATAATTTAATTAATTAAATATATTAAGGTCACACATCTATATAATTTGATCACAGATTCACAATTTAGTCAGTCACATATTATTTTCGATCACAAATCAAAAATTTTATAGGTCACAATATGTTCACCAGTCACACATTCACAATTTAATTAGTCACATATTATTTTTCGGTCACAATTCAAAATTTTTAAAGGTCACAAATTTTTTCTTGATCACAGGTGAAAAATTTATAAGTCACAATTTCTTTATCGATCACAAATTAACAAATATTTAGGTCACACGTTATTTTTTAGTCACAGTTCATATTTTTCATTAGTCGCATATTGTTTACTGGTCACAGATTAACCAATTTAATGGTCACAACAAATCAAATCTCCACCTAAAAAAATGCAACAAAACACACCACCATTGACTGCACAACCACCACCACACCCAACCTCCACCCCTACCATCGCACCACAACTTACCACTACATTGAAATCGTTAGTCCACCACCATCACAACAAACGCCACCGCCAGCCACTACCACAAACACCACTTCGCGTGCTCCAGTCATAGATATGCTTCGCAAACACAACTTCTGCAAGCGCTAGGAATGTATAGAGAGAGAGAGAGAGAGAGAGGAAAGAGGAGAAAACACGACCATGTCCACCATCGCAGCCGGCACACACACCCAAAACTACCATCACCTCCTGATAGCAACACTACCCTCGATAAACCCATCAACTCCATCTCACATCACTACCGCAACCACAGTTGCGCATCATCGCTTTACCCACTGCCACGACCATGTCCACCATCGCAGCTGGCGCATATACACCTAACTACCACACCACCATCGCACGGACTGTAACACAGCCACACACACCATTACCATCACACCCATAGTCACACACCACCGTCGAGCCACCACAATCGCACCATCTCCAACGCTGTACACACAAAACTGCCACTAGATCCATCCTGAAAACCGCCAGACCCACCCACAACCGCGCACTACAGCCGCACCATCTCCAACGCTGTACCTACAAATTCGCCACCAGTCACCAGATCCACCCTCAAAGTCGCCACAAGACTACAAATCCCAAACCCACCACCATTGGGTGGAGAGAGAGAGAGAGAGAGAGAGAGTTGGAGAATGATGTAGGGGTGGAGGGGGTACGAGGTAGGTTTATAAATTAATTTAATTATTAATATATTTATCTAATAATAATATATTATTTAATAAAATATTTGATTTTTGAATAATGAAACCTTTCACCTTATTTATAAAATGTGATTTTTAAAGGTAGGGTTATATGTAATTCCACTTATTTAATATCTTACTTTTTAGGTGTACCGGGCCTAATTTTCCCAAGATAAATTGTGGTTTATCCTTTCCTCGAAGTGTACTTTGGGAGTTGGACTTGCAAAATAAAACTCAAATTCCGAACCCTCGTTATATTACCGACTTTTCCCTCGGCCTGCCCAAAAACAGAGAAAAACATTGAGCTCTTTGCACAAATTACTCGCGAACACAGCAATGGCAGAAGTGCAGAGAAGACCAGGAGGAAGGCCGCTGCCTCCATCGGCGAGGGGTCCACCACCGCCTCCTGCCACCAAGCCCGGGCCTCGCTCCGAACCCGTCGATCGGGAGAAGGTTTATTTCTCTCTCTCTATATGTACTCGTGTATGTAAAGCATTGGATTGGTTTCTTTCTTTTTTTATATTTTTGACGATTTATTTCTGTCAAATGGATGTTTATTCAAGAATTTTCGGGAATTTGAGTATGGAGTTTAGGGTTTAGCATACCTTGATGAATGACCATGTACACGTGTATGCATAAGTGTATGTAAAGAATTGGAATGATTTTCATTTTTTTTAAATATTTGTCATGATTAATTTCTCCCAAATGAATGTCTTTAGAAGAAGTTTTGGGAAATTTGAGAAAACGGGTTTAGGGTTCAGTGGACACGAATACCTTAGCATTTGACCATTTGCATGTGTTTAGATTGTAATTTTCATATTTAGAGAAATTTGATGTGAAACTGCTCAAAGACATCAGTTTGGGGAATTTTCACGGCTTTTTTCCATTTGGAACTCGAAGGGCATGCTAAGGGACTTGCAATTATAATTTCAGGAATTCAGTATATGAGTTTCTAGTATGAATTCATTTTTCGAATAAAAAGAAAAACAAAAGCCAGCCAGATTCACTGACTTGTTGCTCATGGTTCTTGAAATTGCGATGAAAGTGGGTGTCGTCATTTGGTTCTGTTCTGACAATGTTCGTGTTGGTTTGGGATTCTTTCAAATCAATAAGAATATGATAAAATATTTTCATGAGGGTGTATAATCTTGGAATATGGAAATTTTTGGTCAGAAGGGTAAGCTTAGCGCTATATTTTCACTAGCTACAGATTGAAGAAAGAAATTATCAAGTACCTCATGGTGTGGTGTTTGACATTTCAAATTTGGTTTTTGCATCTTATCCAATGAGTTCTCTTATTACTTCCTGTGGAAATTATTGAATTTAGTTTATTGTTTGGCATGATTTGTGCAAAATTACTTTGAAATTTTATGTCTTCCACTTTCGAGAAACAATATCAAACATTTTTTAGGAGTTATTTTCTTTGTATAACCAATAATTTTGTTATGTATACTTTCGGTGAATTTTATTTAATTGAGTTTGTTGTTTGGCATGGCTTGTGTAAAATTACTGTAAATTTTATTTCTTCCACTTTCATGGGTCAAGGTTGGACTCACGAAAAGTTCTTTTTCATTGCATAACCTAATTGTTTTTTATAACATCTTTTTCTTTTTTCTCATTGTTACCCAGACTTGTCCATTGTTGCTTCGCGTTTTCACTAAGGTATGAGAATCATCATGGCATTCCTTTTTGCCTCTAAACAGATCTAGTCAACTTGTTATCCACTTCTTTAACTTTTTGCAGGTTGGAGGCCATCATACTGATGGGGAGTTTGCGGTGAGGGGCAAGGAACCCAAAGATGAGGTTCAAATTTATACATGGATGGATGCGACTCTACGTGAATTAACTGATCTGGTATGAGGGGAAGTTGCACAATGTATTTTCTTCAGTCTTTACTCTCTTCTTTGATGTGCATGCGTTTCATAATCATCTAAAGAGAAATGGGCTTCTTCTTGACAAAACACATGTACAATTACTTCTTTTCCTTTTCTTTATTTATCTTCTGGTCTATAAATTCAGCATTTATGCCTGTGAAAACCTCATTGAAGTTTGTATCAAAACCTTATCATGTATAAGTTGTAGAGCAGCTAGTGGTTGTTTATTTCTCATCCGAGTATATTAGTAGTGATTGCTACCAGTCCGCCTTATTTTTTGCTTTCTAGCAACAATTCATAATCCTCTTACTGCTATCAACGCCTAGTTAATACCAACAAACTAGTTTCATCCTCCATTTCTACTTTCTACATTGACGATGAACTAATATCAAGTAGTTGGATCAGTGAGGCCTTAAGTCATACGTTCAAGTTGTTTGTATATGTCCAGTTTTGATTGGTTTTCCTTTGCCTTCATTAGTTTTGGCAATTAGAATTGAATGAGTCAAAGGTTAAGAGCTTCATGTTGAAGCTTGTTTGCTTTCAAAGTGGTTTTTGCTTTGTGCTTCTTAATTCTGTGACAAAATGCTGTCTATCTCTACAAATGGATTTGCATATTATCGTCTTTTATCTTTATATTGATCATGTAACTAAAGTTGATTGTATTCCAGGTTAAAGAGGTTGCTCCAGAGGCGAGAAGAAGAGATGCTATTCTGTCCTTTGCTTTTGTATATCCTGATAAACGTGGACGTTTTGTGGTTAGAGAGGTCATCTCTCTCTCTCTCTCTCTCTCACACACACACACAATCATGCGTCTGCATTTGGAAAGCAGAGCTACGAGCATTCTACGTGGTATATCTTCTTATGAATCAAGAATATGACATGATCTATAATGTTCTGACCATGGTGATTCTCCGTTGTAATTTGAAGGTGGGAAGAACCTTTTCTTACCCCAATGGGAGGCGACCTGACAGTGGAAGCAAAGCCTTAAGTGAGCTTAGCTTTCAGGTAAATCCTGATTTCCTCTATACTCAGGCAAAACAACCGTTGCGAAAATTTGCAATATTGGCCCCCAACCTATTCCCCTAATATCAAGTTGGTTCCCTACCTTATGAAATGAGCATGTTATTCCAAAACTTTTTAGGAATTTTAGACTGGGCTTCTAATAAACTTTCATTAAAGTTGCACAATCCATCTTTATTTAATGATGAGAATTTCCCAATTATTCATAAAGTTGGTCTTGTGCCACGTGACAATTAATGGAGATTTGGATTTGTTTCCATCTTTGGTGATTGATAGTGCAACAATAATGATAGCTTAGGGGCTGTCTTGCTCCCTTTGAAAGTTTGGATGACTAGCTACTGAGGCAATACATTAGGGGCAAGGCGTACAACTTACCCAGTATTGTTTTACGAATTGGATTTGACTTGTGTCTTTCCATATGCAGATAGGTGATTACTTGGACGTTGCAATTCTGTTGCAGTAATCAGTTTCATTATCCTTGGTTTGCTTCATGATATGATATCTATGAAGATGATGTGTGGGTTTGCTTTTCTGAGATGGTGGCCCTTCTGACGTGCCTTCAAATTTAGGTTTTAGTTGTCTTTTCCCCTTAATTCCTTTGGACAATGTTATTATGCAGATGAACAAGAAGTGTTTATGATACTAATTTATGGAAGGAAAACAGCTTTCAATTTATGTTCGAGAGGGATTTAGCTTCTGTCTAAAACTTGACTAGCGTCTATTATCATGATCCATCTATCATGTATCACAAGTTGTTTCTGTTTTCATGTACTGGTTTTAAGTGTTCACTGTTTAACGTTATCTGCCTTCATCGACGTCTATTAGGTCGTGTTCATGATGATTTAACCAGAAGAAAGGGCTTTTGCTGTTCATTTGTACTGATGATTGATCTATGAATGTGGTTAAGATTATGGATCATCAAGTCATTCTCCCGAAAACCAAATTTTATGAAATATGTAAACCTCATATCGTAATTTATTTTTTGTAATATTAGCACCAACCATTGGATTGGACTAAATTTAACATTATTTCCTTTTATTGACCAAAATATAAAAGAAAATTGCAAGCATGATAAAATGCCGTCCCATGACATAATGTCCTTTGCGTTCGTCTATTGTTTTTATCCCAAAATAAACTTCAATTTTCGTAGATGTAGCCTGTGTAGTAGTCGTGTCTGAAACTTTAGTTTGTGCAATTATGTCTACCTTTAGCCATTAAATGTTTACACAACATGTATGTGGTGTATGACTTTTACAAAATAATAGTGTTCTAAAAAGCTTAAAGTATGATTAGATGTGGAGGTTTTAAGCTTTACGAGCCTTAGCGATGTCTAGGCTTAAAAAAGCATTTTTTTTTTTTTAAATATTATTTTTAATTTTTAATTATTCTAAAAATTATTTAATAATTAAAATAATAAACACCAAACATTTAAAATTATAAAATACTATATTATTTAATAATTTCTAATTAGTCAACTATACAATTTTCAAGTTTTCTAAATGCAAAAATTAGATTTTCTTTCATAGTTTTCAACTTTCAAGTAGATAATTTCTACTCAATAGATTTATAAGAAATTCATATATACATTCGAAATTTTGAATAAAATAATGTCTCAAAATCATAATTATATAATAAAGATAGCATCGTAACTTAAATGTTATATAACTATTTATCAAACTCCAATTCAATGTCATCTTCTTCATCTAATTCATTTTTCGCGTCGTTTGATATAATATCATTCTCGTCGAGCTCTCTTATTTCATTTTGAGCATTTTTTTGTACATTAAGTCATTTTGTACAGATGAAATCATTTAAAAACTTGAAATTAATGACTTTTATAAAAAGGGAAAAAATTAGTAAAATGTGCCTAGTCGCACATTAAACAACGAACAATTTAGTTGAATTCTTAATTTCCTGCTTACTGTTAAGACGTTACGTTTCATTCCATCGCCTACATGCGTTTTTAAAACACTGTAAAATAGTGACTATTCTGATGGATGATTTTCATCAGGTGATGTAAGTGCTACAAATAGAGGGTTGGGGACGTAATTGGCATATTTGTGGAAGGTTGATGTAAGTGCTACAAATAGAGGGTTGGGGACAAAATTGCCATATTTATGGAAGGTTGAGGACTCCCTGAGTATTTTATGAATACCATGAGAAAGAAATTTAACTGTTTTCCTGCAAGAATTTTTCAGATCCAGGTTTCCACGCACTTTTCCCTACAGTTTACACACGCACGCCCACACAGTTCGTATATAAGTACACATGTAGAAGTATACATTATACCTACGTCTGCATATAATTATACATCAGTCTTCAAATGCTTTGTTACGATCTTCAACTATTCAAACTCAATTAGCCGAATATCTATTAAAATTCTCTCCGTACTGCACCGTCTCTCTCGTAGTAGCTATATCTATATGTATTTATAGATGTAAATGGTTTGAGTATATTTGTTTTGGCTGTGTAATTTTGTAGGTATATGATACGAAATGGCGATGAAGAGGGGATTATCGGGTGGAGTCATCCACAGGAAAAAAAGCAATGGACCTCACTTTTCCGTCGTTGTGCTCGTCTTGTTGTCGTTTCTCGTTTTCTCGATTTTGTTTGTCGGCCGCGGTTTATTAAGCTCTTCTGCCACTGGTTAGTTGAGATTGACTGGTTTGATTACCACATTATGATAGATATCAGGAAGAGTATTTATATGATGGATTTAAGGTTTAACTTTTTAGATTTTAGGCATTTTTAGTATTTGGGATGATTTGACCTGTTAGTGAGTCAATTGTGAAAAATGATTTAAAAACTTGCAATATCTAGATTTTGTAGATAGTGGTTGAATAGTTATATATTCTAATTTTCTTATTTCATATTGTAAATGAAATTCAACCAAAGAGGGAATTGGGGCAAGATGAATGCTGAATTCTAAAGAACTCAGGATAGTTGGTATTTGATATAGCTTGGGAGTACAGAGTTAGCTGATACTGCTTTGTGTTAGTTGGAAACTTTCGTGATCAAAACTAAGAAAGGTGCCAAGGTCCAAAAGTTTGATATTGTATGGTATACAATCACTTTTCATGAACATTTATGTAATCATGTCAATGCCAGATTGTTGAAGGAACTGACAGGTTTAATGCTTGTTCCCCTTTTCTTCAATGACTTGTTTATTATATAGAGTGGAGGAGTGAAAACAACCTGAATTTTGGAGGTTGTCCGATGTAACATTGGTGTTCTTTTTTGAGATGAAAGGTGACACGTATATGAAATTACTATAATACTTTGTGATCAAAGCAATTGAACACTTTGCTGTTGTGATTATTTATGAACATAATTTTAGCATTGAGAGGAAAAAATGTTGATGTCAGGGATTTGCTCAAGGGCATAAAGGTTCTCATAAGATGATCTCTTATGTGAAAAGAGTAGATAGTTGCATTGGATAAGATTGCAAATTGGGCGTGACTATGTCTGCTTATCACTCAACCTTAATCTAACAGTTTATTAGTACATGGATATTCCTCTCTCTCTCTCTCTCTCTCTCTCTCTCTCTCTCTCTCTCTCTCTCTCTCTCTCTCTCTCTTTGTGCGTGCGTGCGTGCATGTGACTGAGCCTGCTCTATGCTCTGTATCCAATACACTTTAAATGTCTCTAGCATAATGTGAACTAATAGAAAACTAATTTAACCATTTTTTTGCAGATCAAATTAATTTTTCTACTAGTTTAAGTAAACAGGTATTTTCTTTGGAACGTACTTCATTTGAATTGTAGTTTGAGATGCTATTCTTACTCAATAAGAAATTACCACATGGTACAGGATCTAAGTTGGAGAGAGCTGCTGGCATCGCAACATCTCAAATCTTTGTTCTCAAGGGAGGCAAGTTTTCAATGGACATTCTCGATGACAAAAAACTATGCTATCCCTTTTTGTGTGCTTGTTTACTTTACTATTGTGATGCATATTTTAGGTAATGGATGTCATCAAGGCGAACACAGACGATTTAGGGCCACTAAGTCTTGATTCTTTCAGAATGAATAATCTATCTTCATCATGGAACTTTGTTGGTCAAGAAATTTCAGCTGGAAAAAATACCACTTCTGCTCAGGTTAGGATTACTGTGGGATTGTAGCTTAAACTTCATGCTATTGCACTCTATTCATGATGAAAAACTATCTTATAAAAGGAAGGCACTGATTCATTAACTTTTGCATTTGTGCTTTTAAGTCAAAAGAAGTAGCTGCAAATATTAAACGGAAAACCTCTGAAGGCAAGCAGGAAGATACTTTTCATGGTAATATTTTTCTAGAACTCTGTTAATACCATAAATAATTCACTGATGGATATATCTTAACTGGTTGGATGATGCATTCGATCCATGCAGAAGATCATTCAAATTTTTTTGAGTCGCCTGCTAAACTTGCGAGAAGGGTAAGTACCCTGATTCAACCTAGTTTCTACCACATATGTTGTTTTCCCGTTGCATTTTTTATGACCAGGAGACAACTCCTGATTGTAACTGAAAATAAATAAAATTTACATCTTTTAGAGCTTGCATAAACTCCAAATTGGCCTCGTTGCTCCTTTCCTCCTGATCTTTGAGTAAAAAATTTAACTGTTTAAGCACTCTACAGCAATTGAGAGAAAAACAACGTGAAAAGCGTGCTGCTGATTTGGTAAAGCAAGATGATGATGTAATCGTAAAACTTGAAACTGCTGCCATTTTACGTTCCAAGTCAGTTGACTCTGCAGTCCTGGGGAAGTATAGTATATGGAGGAAGGAGAATGAAAATGAAAATTCTGATTCAACTGTACGCTTAATGCGAGATCAAGTGATCATGGCAAGAGTGTATATAAGCATTGCAAGAATGAAAAATAAGCTTGACTTGGCCCATGAGCTTCAAATCCGGCTTAAAGAAAGTCAGCGTGCCTTAGGAGAGGCAACTGCTGATTCTGAATTAAATCACAGGTAGTAAATTTATGAGTATCTTGTGTGATGTGTGTAACCAACTAAGCCCAACTTGTTTTATAAATTGAATTTTTTGCCCGTGTACATTCTTGTATGACAGTGCACCTGAAAAAATAAAAGCTATGGGACAAGTGCTGTCTAAAGCTAGAGAACAATTATATGACTGCAAGCTTGTCACTGGACAGCTAAGAGCCATGCTGCAATCTGCTGATGAGCAAGTCCGGAGTCTAAAAAAACAGAGCACATTCCTTAGCCAGCTAGCTGCCAAGACAATTCCAAATGGAATTCACTGTTTATCCATGCGCTTGACAATAGAGTATTACCTCCTTCCACCAGAAAAGTGGAAGTTCCCTCGCAGTGAGAATCTGGAAAATCCATATCTTTACCATTATGCACTCTTTTCTGACAATGTTCTTGCTGCTTCAGTGGTGGTCAGCTCAACCATTGCAAATGCTAAGGTGCAGAATTCAATTTTTGACTTTGATTTGTCAAAAAATTTGGGCTTTGAACTGAAAATAATAGCAGTGCATTATGTAAAGCAAAATTAAATCTAATCATCTTGTGAAACTTTTGTTGTTGCGATTAATTTCCTATCTAAGTAATCAGATGTTATAGGTCCTTTTTCTGGTAAGAGGCTTTACAATATGCTGTAAACTTGGATTCTTCAAGTTGATGCATTGATGCAACTATTATTCTTTGATTTCATTGAACAAAACTTAGATTACAGAACATGCTTCTTTTCTAAATTGCAGGAACCCGAGAAACACGTTTTTCATCTTGTTACTGATAAGTTGAACTTTGGGGCAATGAATATGTGGTTCCTGCTGAACCCTCCTGGAAAAGCTACCATCCATGTTGAAAATGTTGATGAATTCAAGTGGCTTAACTCGTCCTATTGTCCTGTTTTACGTCAGTTGGAGTCTGCTGCCATGAAGGAGTACTACTTCAAGTCAGCTCATCCTACCACACTTTCTGCTGGTTCATCGAACCTGAAGTACAGGAACCCAAAGTATCTATCAATGCTCAATCACCTCAGGTTTTATCTCCCACAAGTTTATCCCAAGTTGGATAAAATCCTTTTTCTTGATGATGACATCGTTGTTCAGAAAGACTTAACAGGCTTGTGGTCGGTAGATCTTCATGGAAAAGTGAACGGGGCAGTTGAAACCTGTGGTGAGAGCTTTCATCGTTTTGACAAGTACCTTAATTTTTCAAATCCACACATTTCTTCAAACTTCAATCCCAATGCTTGTGGGTGGGCATATGGAATGAACATTTTTGATCTCAAGGTATGGAAAGAGAAGGATATAACTGGTATATACCACAAATGGCAGAATATGGTATGTCTTTTTTTTTTTTTTTTTTGGCGCTAATTTTGCTTTGCATTTTAATTGTGTT
The DNA here is from genome assembly GCA_019395295.1 of Osmanthus fragrans. Classification (NCBI taxonomy): domain Eukaryota; kingdom Viridiplantae; phylum Streptophyta; class Magnoliopsida; order Lamiales; family Oleaceae; genus Osmanthus; species Osmanthus fragrans. Next base: position 6,042,479 of record CM033350.1, on the reverse strand, counting down.
GTGTGTAAAACCATGCATTAGCAATAATATCATAATTCAACTACTGTGTGGAGGTGGGGGTTGGGGGTGTGTGAGTTCGCTGGGAGCTGTCAACAAGTTATTCTTCTTCACATTAGACTGTGTTACAATCTAATATTAGATAGTGAGGGCTGGTTTTATGGATTAGAAGAGGGAACACAGTTGTGAAATATTCTGAGTTCATTTTTCGTTCTTTTTGCACGGAATTAGAATGAAGACAGGGTTCTATGGAAGCTTGGAACTCTTCCTCCGGGCTTATTGACTTTTTATGGGCTTACACATCCACTTGAAAAGTCGTGGCATGTTCTCGGGTTGGGTTACAGTCCAAGCATTGATCGATCAGAAATTGAGAATGCAGCTGTTATACATTACAACGGGAACATGAAACCCTGGCTAGAGTTGGCAATGATGAAGTACAGGCCATACTGGACGAAGTATGTAAAGTCTGACCATCCTTACATACGTAGCTGCAAACTAAGTGAATAATAAACGATGATATTGTAGAAAGCATGCTATTTTCCGGCTTCTGCTTGAGCAATGAATCATTGGCAGACCATGTCATGTCACAAGGTGCACGAAGGCATTTATCCGACTAAAGGTACTCATTGTCCATTTGGATTTTGCTCATTTTCTGTAAAGATCCAATTTTCAAATCATTTCCTTAGGAGCTTGGCTATGGCAGTTCGTGCCTAGTACACCTGTAGTCACTCGATTTCTATATTGTTTGTGCAGCTTTCTTTCTTTTCAATGTATGAAAAACTCGTAATGTTGATTATTGACATATTCTCTAATCATAGCCAAAAGTTAAAGATTTGAATTTTAATGCACTTGCCATGTTCAATTGATTTCATTTTTATCGTCATGATGAAAGGAAAAAATGCGAGCTGTTTGCAATCATGGAGCTCATTTTCAAACACATTTGAACTTTTAGATAAAGTGGTTTACACAGTCTCAGATGGGACAAAGGACCCGAAGTTCAAATCTAGTTGGCCATGTGTTTTTAAAAATTCAGCACATGCTATGCTTTTGATATCAATAAGATAAAAGTTTAGATCTGCATGTGGGGTTGAAAGATGATTCAACCAAATTTGCCTCCTTTAATAGTTTTTAGACGAGATAGTTCAACATCACATTCGATCTCTTCAGCAGATAACACAGCACCAATTCTCTTTTTATGCTGACTGCTGACATAACATAAAACTGTTGACGACTCTATTCATCGCCTAAAACAGGAGAAAGCAGGGGTCTATTTGAGAAGAAAGCTTCCAAATTTCCGGTCACGAGTTCATTTGAATTCCTAAACACTCCCTCTGTTAAGGCAGCAGAATGTGGCGATAACACTACGTTGTCCAATCCAAACAGCTCTCGAGGAACACAAGGTTCGTGTTCAAATACATCCAATCCCGCCCCTGCAATTTCTTGTCGCACCAAACACCGCACCAATTCCTTCTCGTCTATTACTGCTCCGCGTGCAACATTAACGATTAGCCCTTCCTTTCCGAGTGCCAAAAGAACCTCTCTGTTAATCATTCGACAGGTTTGATCGGTCAATGCACAACAAATTACAAGGATATCGGATACGAAAGCCAGTTCATGGATGTTGGAATGAAATGTATACGAAGAAAAAGGCTTCTTCTTCCTCGAGTAGTACGAAATTTTACAACCAAATGCTTCGAGCCTCTTTGCTACTTCTACACCAATGCTTCCTAATCCAACAATCCCAACTTGCTTGCCGCCTAACTGAAATCATCAATCCTACTTGGTGATTAAAATATAAAAATGTCCGATCAAACATACAATTTATTCACGGTAGGATACATAATTACTATTCACCTATTTCATAAAATCCACAATTTTTAATTTATTTATTATAATTTATGCCCTGTTTGGTACCCATTCTCATTCTCATTCTCATTCTCATTTTCATTTTCAACCACACATTCTTCAATAAAATAATATTTTTCATCACATCAATAATTTTTCCTTCTTTTTCAACCACATATTCACCATCACATCAATCCAAAAAATTCATTTTCTCTAACAAAATGGCTACCAAACAAGCTATTAGAGTGTGTTTGATGGAGATTATTAGGGAAGAATGAATTTTGAAATAGTGATATGATGAAAATGTGTGATTGAAAAAGAAGAAAAAGTTATTAATATGATAAAAAAATATTATTTTATTGAAGAATATATGGTTGAAAATGAGTAGAAAATTGAGAATGAAAATGAAAATGTGGGTCAAACGAGGCCTTAATCACCAATACCATATTTAAAAAAGCATGTAAAAAATCATAAATAATCAAATAAAAAAGTAAATTAATCTATTCTTGAAATAAAATATAATGACTCATTCGACACGATTTCTACTTTTTTCTTATGACATAGCTTTTAGATCTCAAACTTGTCTAAGATCCTAGGGATTAAAATCGAATTTTTAGTAAATTTTGATAGAAAATGCTAAAATATATGATTAAAATATTGTGACATGTGATTGAAATGAATTGATCACTTTCAATTAGGCTGTGTTTGATACAACTAATTTGCCATGGAACTAGGAAAATATTTTCCTAGTTCCTACTTTTGGCTGTTTGATTAGCCAAATTTGTCCTGGAAAATGTTTGCCACCAATTTCTAATGTACAATCCCTTGAAGCACAAAAGCAGGAAAATATTTTCTTATGATTTTGGTGGGAAATTACTTTCCACCTTGTTGGGTGTTTTTTTTTTTCCTTTTTTTTTTTTTTTTTTTTTTTTACTTTTTGGCAATGGAAACATATTCTAAATTCAATGGTAAAAAAATTTATCAATTTAATTGACAATTTGCATGAAAAACATAGCCAAACAAACATAAAAATTTTATGAAAATATTTTTTTTAATTTTTTTTTTACTTTTTGACAATCCAAACAAATTTTAATACAGATTGTAAAAAAATTATCCCAAAAAGTAATCATTTGCATGAAAAACAAAGTCAAACGGATTAGGTGGAAAATTATACCAATCAAACACCATTAATACAATTCCCTCTAAAACAAATTCTAGGCAAATCACTTTCCTGCCAAATATTTTATTTGCCATTCATTTTTCATCTTTCTATCAAACACACCCTTAGAGTAAATTTAGATTTTATTGGACCAAACAGGGATAAAAGCCGCCAAACCAAAGCGTATATGTACCTTAGAACCAACAGAAAAATTCCCCTGTTTAAGCCAGAGCCCACTTTTAACAAGACGATTGCCGGCACTGATTTTTCTCATAACATCAATGATCATCCCCACTGCCAGGTCTGCAACGTCGGTGGAGTAGATGTTGCCGGCATTTGCGACGGAGATTCCACGTTTTCGGCACTCAGAGAGATCTATATGGTTGAGGCCGGCGCTGATTGTGACGATCAGCCTGAGGGAAGGAAGATGGCGGAGGACATCGTCGGAGATCTTAAATCCGCCGGAGCAGACGGCGGCTTGAGTGTTTTGGGCCTCCGCCGCGAGGAATTGGTCCAACGGAAGATTGGATTCCGACGGACTGAGAAATTGAAATTTTGAAGAGGTTTCTTTGTCTTGCCTTTTGAGGAACGACGGTAGGCCAAGAATTACTATTTGCCCAAGTTGTGGATGAGTTGATGAAGGTTTTTGGGTTGGAACAGCCATGGAAGGACTGATCAGTGGGAGTTTGGTAGGATGTTCGCAAGAAGACGTATATGCCAGAGGTAATACGAAAATGGCAACTGAAAAAGGTGAAGTATTTCTATTTGATGGCCGGCCGTTCAATTGATAATTGGAAGTTAACGCTTGAATCACCACTATAATCTTTCGGGTTCTTCTACTGGTAAAAAGGTACTACCGACGGACGTACTCCCCTCACATGGGCCATGGGGGCCGCATTATTTAATGCAGGAGGGCACCACGCCTCATGTGAGGGGGCTACACGCTTCAATACCTATTAGCCTTACTCCTTTCTTGATAATAATATTTATTATTGATCACTGAATTTTAAAATATTTCTAACTAATTTTTTTTTTTTTTTGACAGAAACTAATTATTGAACTTACCAAATCATTATATTACTCGTCATTTCAATTATCAACTGTTAAAAAAGATGAAATTGATGCTTAGTTATTGGATAATTACTATGAAACTTTTCACTGCTAATTTTCATTATGTCACAAAAGTTCAGTGGCGAGTAACAATCGTTATGGAAAGAAGAGTGATGAATGAAAAATGAGCTGTTCTGCACGTACAGAAATCTGGTTCACAGGTTCGTGTCAAGCGCACACAATGACGGAGTCTATACAATTTTTTATTTATTTAATACAAACGGGTCCTACCGCTACAGTGAGGGACCTTAATGTTGCACTTGTACCTGCACCTTTATACATGAAAAACATTAGAGTGCCCAAAATGGTTTACAAAAGAAGAGTTGTCCAAATGATGTGGCAGCCTCCTATTGGAGGGTGCGAGTGGCCTGCAGCTGGTGGGCCAACCGTCCCCTTCAATAGGAGGCTGTCACATCATTTGAGCAACCTTCATTTTGTAATTCAACTTGGTCAAAATAGCATTATTCAAGATATTTAGTTTATCCCATATTATAAAATTATTTTAAATAAATGAGATATTAATGACCTACGGATGTAAAGGGTAACGGTTCATTATTTTAATTTTCCAGCACTTCATTAAAGAATTGCTATAGTTCTTTTTTTTTTTTTTTTTTTTCCCCTATCCTCTCAACTCAAGTCAAAAATTTTAATTTTAATTGATTATATTGCACTTCAATAATTGACAATACGTTATTAATACCTCCTTAGTCCTTACACTAAAATAATTTAAACACATAAGATAAAATATAATAGAGTTAAATATTAGATTAATATCCTATTGGTCACTGTATTTTTCACAATATTTTCCATGACCATACTTTCCACAACATCTATGACTAGTCACTCAACTTTGACGACATGGCACAACGGTAAAAGTCGCCATGTTTGAATATCCCCAAGGGCTCCCAAACCTATGCTAGAAGAGGAAGCAAAGTACTGATGAAGGGCGAGTCCCTTCATTCCTCTTCCCGAATGGGAGCAAAGGATGTTGTGGGTTTTCGAAGGCGCCAAGCAAAGAGTGATATCTTTACAGGAGTTAATTCCAAATTGAATAGATGAGCTACCCAAGTTTATCCTAAGTAATCGCTGTTGTTATTTGGATTCCGATTATCCAAGTCATCTATTCCGTGTATTTTATTAATGGTTGATGACAAAGTGACGTGTATATAATGATTTAGTAAGTTCAATAGCTAGTCAAGACCTTTGAAATTCAATGGCCAGCGGTAGAAAGTATAGTGATAATTGGTGCATTTAACCCTAGAAAGCATTTCTAAATGTTGTAGGTTGTGTAAGTATATTCAATTGGGACTTTTATAAACTTTTAGAGGGGGTGATATT